>JABYQJ010000049.1:0-232244 GCA_022606055.1 Trametes gibbosa | reverse complement strand
CCAAGAGCGTATTCCTCCCCGGTAACTCGCCCAACCCCCCGCTTAGCCTCAATGAGGAGAGCAAGATCTATACCCTCGTCATCGACCTTCTCAACGCCGACACGCGTGAGACTGCCTTGCTCGAGCTCAGCAAGAAGCGAGAGCAATATGACGACCTCGCACTAGTCCTTTGGCACTCATTTGGTGCGTTTTCTCCTCACCCATGTACATCGCATGTGTTGCATGGTGCTGACGAATCATGGATGTGCAGGTATCATGCCCGCACTCCTTCAGGAGATCGTCTCTGTTTATCCTCTATTATCCCCACCTAATCTCACCGCCCATGTATCAAATCGCGTTTGCAATGCGCTTGCCCTTCTTCAATGTGTAGCATCCCATCCCGAGACTCGCCAACTGTTCCTCAACGGTACGTTTGACTCCCTCCGACCGCACACATGCGCGCGCTTACAGGTTGCCACAGCACATATCCCTCTTTTCTTATACCCCTTCCTGAACACGACTTCCAAAACACGCCCCTTTGAATACCTCCGCCTGACCTCGCTCGGTGTTATAGGGGCGCTAGTCAAGGTAAACGACACCTCTGGCGTCCCGTGTTCGCCTGCGCTCATGAGATGTCGCTGCAGCAAAATGATAATACCACCGTCATCCACTTCCTCCTGTCCACCGAAATCATTCCGCTCTGCCTCCGGATCATGGAAACCGGCTCTGAGCTGTCCAAGACGGTCGCCATATTTATCGTTCAGAAGATTCTGCTCGACGAGACCGGGTTGACCTACATCTGCCACACTTACGAGCGCTTCTACGCTGTCGGCACGGTCTTGAGCAACATGGTCAACCAACTCGTGGAAACTCAGGCCGTGCGGCTTTTTGAAGCACGTTGTGAGGTGTTACCTCCGGTTGAGCGACAATCTGAGGTGCGTAATTCCCATTTGTTGTGGCTAGTCGCATGAGGCCAACTATCCGTACCAGGGCTCGGGAGGCTCTTAGGGCGTGCTTGCCAGAGCCACTCCGCGACAACACTTTCAACGCATTGCTCAAGGTATGCTCATGATCTACTTCCTACACAATGTAAAAGTCCTGACGGCTTTTCAAGGGCGACATGGTAACCAAGCGGTGTTTGACGACCCTGCTCAACAACCTGAACGAGCAGTAACGTGTACATTCACGAATCTTGCGGACGATCTTTACCCCGGGTGCTTGTATTTTTGCTCTGTTTTAGTATGCTCCTGGGTAGACCCTAGCCCTGTTGCCAGTTCTCTCTGCCACCGCGCGGTGGACGCAGGGTGCAGGTGCGACGAGCCAGAGGGACTTACTTTTTCACATCGTATGCGGTACTTAGTACGATTTGGACCTAATTTGTCACGCAGCTCGGGACGGGTGTGTAGATAGCAGTGTGCGCGCGTTGACGATAGTGGAATGTGAACGTCGAATGTCTTCCCGTGTAATAAAGTACAGTTATTGAGCCCTCCCTGCGTGTGCGACAAACGACGAAACGTATGCATATCTAGGTACACAGCATTCCTTGCTTACTAGAGCGAGGACGACTCTTCGACCTGGATGGTGAGCTCCTCAAGCCCAGGGATGCGGCTCCTGAGCAGCTTGTCGACGCGCTCGACGATGCGGTCCACCTTGGCGAACGTCGGACGACGTTCGAGTGCGGCCCGCCCGGATCGCGGGAGAGGCAGAGTGCGCGAGCTGGATGTGGATCGTGCCGATGATACTCGCAGAGTCTTTGGGCCAGAACCGGGGGGTGGTGTACGAGGCGAGACCCTCGATGGGCGCGAGCTGGTGGGAGCCTTCGTCAGTGAACGAGTTTGTGAGGCTTTACACGACACGGCAGAAGAGGACCGACCTCGGAGAGCGCGCCCTGGATGGACTTCTCGCGCGTATCGAGATCGAGGGCGAGGACCTTACCGGTGTCGATGACGAGCGGGACGACGCTTGCGGCGATGAGGATCGCGATGAAGAGGGAGGCTATGGGGTCGAAGCCCGTCCAGCCGTACAGCTGGATCAGCAGCGTCGATACGATCACACCGACCGAGCCGAGCGTGTCCTGCGAAGTAGAAGGGATTAGCGGGTGCGTACTCGAGGAGCGGGACGCGTGCGTAAAGGGGGGAGGGATGATGGACTTACGGCCATGACATGCAGGAAGACGCCGCGCATGTTGTGGAGTGGCCCTCGTGTGCATGGTCGTGCACGTGCGAGTGGTCGTGCAGGTTCGGGGCGCTGTGCGCATGGTGCGTTTCGAAGTGCGCGTCATGCCCAAACCGGTAGCTGGGCGTGAGCGGGGAGATGGCGCCGTCGGGGGCGAGGTGCGCCTGAGCGTGCGTGTGTGCGTGCGCATGCGAGCTTGCGTGGGGGGAAGTGGGGCTGTGGTGCGGGGAGGATGGGGAGGATGGGACGTCGACTTTGATCTCGAGCGATTGGGGGCGGGAGTGTAACCCAGATCGAGGTGTCGGCCCGGGGCTGGGGTATCGTCCGGGTGAGAGGCCGGATGTGAGTGCGTATGCGAGTGCGAGTGCGCTGAAGCTGAGGTCTGCGAGTGAGAGTGTGCATGCTCATGTGCATCGGAGGTTGGAGGGGGTTGCGTATGTGTGTGCGTGTGGGAGTGCGAATAGGATGGGGAGCCCGGGGATGGGCAGGACGGTTCAATGTGGGAGAGGGTAGGTCCATGTCCGTGGTCATGGCTATGGCTGTGGTTGTGGTCGTCATGACCGTGACTATGGCCGTGGTCATCAAGACTATGACTGTGGTCGTGGTCGTGTATCATAGTGGCAGTAAGAGGAGTAGGTGGAACAGAAGGGCCATGGCTATGGCCGTGAGAGTGCGAATGTCCGCCCTAGCCAGAGTTGGTAAGGTGTCATGCAGCGCAGGATAAGGAACTCACATGGTGATGTCCACCCATCGCGAACATGCCGAACAGGTTGACACCGAGACCAAGCGAGCTGACCAGTAGTAGCTGACTAGTGTTCATCTCTGGGGGGTCAAGTCTGCATAAGTCATCAGTTATTAAGTCACAATATACTAGTCAAAGCCAACGCACAGACGCTGTATAGCTTCGAAAACAATGAATACTGAGATCAGGATTAAGAATATGCCATTTGCGAAGCCAGAAAGTGTCTCAATACGACCATAGCTACGCCAGCATGTTCAGCATGGCATATTACCGTCATGGTGTTGGAACATACATACCCGTATGTGAACCTTTCGTTTGGTGGCCATCGAGCCATGACAGATGCAATGAGACCGACACCAATAGCCATGCAGTCGAATGCCATGTGGATGGCTGATGGAGATAACTGTAGTTAGCAGGACCATCTTGGGTACTATTGAGCACCTACCATCCGAAATGAGTCCCAGACTATTGGTCCAGATGCCGTAGAGCATCTGTACGAGCATGTAGCACATATTGAGCATGAGGAAGTAGAATATCTTGCGAGACTCCGGATTGGATAGGATGTCTTTGAGGTAAGCGCGCATGAGGCGGCTTGTTGTTGCGTAGTAGGTGCTTGCGCTTGCAGATGGCTCGGTGATTCTCGGATACATTCCTGCAAGACAGCGAGGTCAGCGCAAGTGGTTAGCGAGAGACTACTTACACGTATGCCGTACCGTATAGCAGCGTGCCGAATATAAGAAAGTCGAGTAGTTTAGGGGCATGCCCGAAAGCGAGATACCCTAGCACCGTAGCCGAAGCAAAGGTAGTCAGGTAAGACGAAACGATGAACCGAGGGGACGTAATCGCAATGTTCGTGCTGACGGATGCCCGAGGATTGTAGTACAACAGCACATAAGCCAGACAAGGGAGCACAGCAAGGGCGGCCAGAGTAGGCATGCGATGGGTAGAGTCTCCCACCTGTACTCTGTAGGTTAACTATTGCCTTAGCCATATTGAAAGATAGTCTCACCAGGATATGCCGAAGTAGATACAAGGGCAGACTGAAGACGCATGCACCGAGGATTGACAATGCTGCGGACATTGACTGCCCCAAAGATGATGACAATATGCCGTCAGTATGTTCTAAGGCAGTCGCGGATAATGCATGCACAGCCAGAGCACCATAAGCCGGGAGATAGCTGCGGAAGTTGCTGGGCACAAAAGCGGTGTCCCACAGGAATGAGAATGCCAGGGAGAGAAAGATGGCAGAGGTTCGTTTCACCTGCAATACATGAGCCTAGAAGAGTACATCAGTGCGACTCAGCACTCACTGATGTAAAGCTAGTCAATGACTTGAACCAAATAGGCGAGAAGTGGGTAAACAAGATAACTCTGGCCATGAATGTGATGAGCTCGTTGGAGAAAGCTAACAGGTCGCGTGCACATACCGCGTCGAGGGCAGTCGATACAAGGCAGTCAGCAAGCCTGCATGACGCAGGAAAAGTAGCAGAGAACTCATTCCGACGACCGACCACTGCAGAGCCGTTGGGAGCGGGCGCGGTGAATGAGAAGTAATGAAGCGTACCTCGGCCGCTTGTTTTCTTTGCAGTTGGCCCGAGGCGACAAGCCAGACCATGACGGTGAGTCCGCCACAAGCAAGGATCCTCACAAGCACCCAGAAGACGCCGGTGTCGTACATGAGATAGTCCTTGCCTGCGTTGAGTACGATCACAAGCAGAATGTCCGCTAGCAGGCGGCGGTTTATCACCAGGCTAGATGGGTACGGTGAACGGTGAGCATGTAGCGAGTTATGGTAAGGGGCAGTCATACGAAGAATTCAGAGAGCCCGAAGGGTTGATATGAATCTTTCCGCGTGTCCGTGCATCCATAGAATCCATGTCGGCAGTAGAAGACGGGAAGTGCGCGAACAGTTGTAGGCGGCGTGGCTTTCCCAGTGCAGGTATGGACCGTTGCCGAAGTTCACTCGGTCACAGACAGAGTGTAACCGATAGTGAGCGACTGCGAATGATGCGGCGGAAAGACAAACAGGGAGCGTGAGGGGGTCGGCGAGAGCGAGAGGAGCGTGAGGCGGAGTGCAACGTCGATGCGGACGAGCGCTGGGTACCTTTCGATCATACATAGGCGCTGACTGCATCCTAGCGAAAGCGTACCTGGTATGTCATATCTCGCGTTCGGTACTGTACCAAGCTCCCTGCGTACAGATTGTGCTGTATCGGCAGGAGAACAATTTACGACAAAAGCGTCGAGGTTCGACGTTCTCGGGAGGCGTCTATGTGTCTTGTCCATGACGGTAACCGCTATCAGTAGTACTGCCATGTATTGTGCTACCGAACATATATACATGGATGCGTATCGTATGCGCTCGCATTGCGCGCAAATGTTTACCCCGGGTAGCCACCGGAAGCGAGGGGGCATCCGTGCGCCCAGAGTAGCATAGACAAATTATTGCGAAAGGCTCGACGCAGGGACGGAGAATGGCAGGCCCGCAACGATACTCGCGCCGAATCGCAGACTTTTACGCAGTAAATCTCCGGGCGTCCACGGTGCGCATCCACGACAGAGCACGTACGAGAGAGTGCCGGTGTGGGTGTGGCTTGGACTGCGCGCCTGGTGGGATTGAAGACCCGGAGGGGTCTGAGGCCGAGGAGGTGCTCGTCCCTGATTCGTCTCGCGCGTGCAATGATGATGATGGGAGGCGGTCGAGAGCGGAGACGGAAGCAAACTGGGAGCGAAGACGAGAGGTGCGGGTGAGACGGAGAGATGGACTCAGAGTCGGGGTGAGACTTGGAGCTCGGGCTGGCGGAGGGGGAAGCTGTGCCTATTAGAGTGGACAGCGTGAGTACTAGAGATGGCGTTGGCGCGCCCTGTCGCACTCCGGACACCCTCCTCAGTCTCTTTCTCCCCCTCCATCCACATCCTCCTCCACCGCCGTCCCTCCTCTGCGCAGCACCTGCCCCACCCATGTCCTCTGCGAGCCAGTTCGCACAGAAGAAGAGGCGCAACGCCACTCTGTCATGCGCCGAGTGTCGCCGGTAAGCCGCACGTGTCGTCCCGGCTCCCACCCAGCCTCACTCCTCCGTGCCCTTTCATTTCCAGTTTGAAACTTAGGTCAGCGTCATCTCACTCTACCGTCCCTCGCGCGGCCCTGATGGTGCCCAACTTGCAGATGTTCGCGAGTGTTCCCCTGCGCGAGCTGCGTGAAGAAAGGCTGTGCCGCAATCTGCCCTGATGGTGCGTTTCTCACCGTCAAATATTCTACCCTTCCCCGACCCGCGATCCGCGCTCAACTCCGCCCTAGGCTCACTTACCACGGGCAAGGGAAATCGGTAAGCTCTCCCTCTCCGCGCAACTCCGCTTTTTGTTTAGCGCCACAGCTTTGTATTGGCAAACACCGAGGCCCTCCACGACAAAATCACCATCCTCGCAAACCGTGTTCGTGCCCTCGAAGATGCTCTCCAGGAGGCCCATTCCAACTACTCCAGCCAACTCCACCCTCTCCTCACAGATGAGCTCCGGGCACTCAAAAAGCCTCTTGAGAGAGAGTCGCCCGAGGAACAAGCCCAAGAGCAGGAGCAAGAAAGTGTAGAGTCCATAAACGTCGGCTCATTGTGAGATCGCGATCTCCCGTGATTACACCTTCTTGCAGTCTGGCCTAATACATCGCCAGGTCAATAACCGAGTCCGGCCACACCAAATTCTATGGCGGAATGGCGAACGCCTGGGTGCGCTACTGTTCCCGAATAGACGTTCGAAGTGAGAAGCACTGACAAAATCTCCCATCCGCAGTACCTCTTGCAGGTGCGCGGCCCGAACCTAGTAGTTACCTCTGTACCTGTTTTTAATCGGAGCGTAGAACGAAGCTGGGAGCGACGACGAAGCCGATAGTCCCCAGATGCAGTTATCCACCGAGATACCGTGGTTCAGTCATACCTTCCCATTCTATACAGCCGTAAACGAGACCGCAAGTGGAATTCGCAGCGCAGTGCTCGCAGCCCTGCCCGATCATACGAAAGCGCGCAGGTTGGCGAGCATCTACTTCCAGCATGCGGCGTGGATGTACGTCACCGACACTACTTGCTAGCGGCGCGTAAACGCTAATCTCTGTTGTCCCGCTAACCCTTGCATGGCGACCCGCTCGTTCGGGGAGCAAGGTATACGCCGATTCCAGAAGCCGAATTTGAAGAAGTCATCTTTTCCCGCGTTTATGACCAACGCATGGAGAGCGACCCTGCACCAATGGACGCGCACCGGCTTGCCGTGTTTTGTTTCGTGCTCGGCCTTGGGGCCTTGCTCGACATGGAGAAACCTTCGCTATCTGCGGAGGCGATGCGTTTTTACCAGCTCGGCAGAGCTGCCCTGAGCTTAGACTCGATCCTCGAATCGCAGTCGATCCCGGCGATTCAGGCAGTGGTGAGTGGGTCTGCGGCTCCGTCTCCGTCGTGAGCCCGCGCCCGAGGTCCACGGATCGTTGCTCATCGCACGTGAGCAGATCCTCATGTGCCACTATATGTTCCTCTCCTTCGTCGAGGGCCCTCGCTGGGCCCTCATGGGCCTTGCGGTCAAATTAGCCCAAAGCGTGAGTGTTTTGGCCGCCAATGCCCTCACGCCCGCGTTCTGATAACTTTTGTCCGCTAGCTTGGTCTCCGTGAGCCCTCCATGCTCGCAACTCCCACCCGCACCCCTCCTGACACACAGTGCACTGTTAGATCGTGATAGCGGTCGATGGAATCTAGACGGCAAGGAGACGTTCAGGCGCCGCTCTCTTTTCTATGAGCTGTACACCTATGATTCGTGGCAGGTAAGTCGCTGCTCGCCTGCGCCTGGATGATGACCCCTCAACGACACATCATCGTAACAGAGCTTAACATACGGTCGCCCACCTTCGTTTGCTCCTGCGTTCATCGACTGCAAGATGCCCGAGGAGCCGGTCAAGAATGGCCACGGCGAGTTGGAGATGAGCTGTAAGTGCCAGCCTACTTACTGTCCCCCTCCCGCCGCCTTATGAGCCATCCCAGTCGCTGCTTGGAAGCATCGTTTCTCGTTCAAATGTCTGGCCGTTGTCCACGAGCGTGCCTTCGGTGCAAACGTCCCCCGCTACTCGGTCATCAACGAGCTGGACAAGAAAATTCGTGACTTCTATATTCCCCCGTCGCTCAGGGTCCCCGGATTCGGCGGCGCGTCGCTGGATGACCCGCATGTGCAACCTCCGATAGAGTTGACGATGCAGAGGTACATCGCCTTCGCGATCAAGGAGATGAGTGAGTGTGCTGTTCTCCCTCTTTAACGCTTTACTAGACAAATTGCGTCCCCAGCGCTCTTCTATCTCCACCGTGGCTTCTTTGCTCGCGCGCTTGAAGAGAGCCCAGGCGATCCGCTCGGCAGCAAGTACGCGCCCTCTGTGCTGGCGGCCTATAACTGTGCCTGCACATTCGTCGGCCTCATCCGGAGCCTCTACTCTCAGCATCCAGGGCTCACTGAGCGCATGTGGTTCTTGTTCACTCATGTGTTCTCCTGCTCGGTACGTCACCACTGCGGGTCCTGTCCGACGCGAAGGCTTATTCGATGACATCTGCTGCTCAGATCGTCCTGGGTTCTATTGCCACAAAATGCCCTGGCATGGCTCTCGCACCGTCTGCTCTATCTAATTTGGATTCTGCTCTGAGTCTTTTCAACGAAGTGTCTGGGAACGCCCGTGCTGCTAAAGTTCTCGTACGTGGTCACACTTCGTATGCTCTGATCGCTGCTAAGTTATGGTCATCTTGCAGCCCGTCCTCCGCAAGCTTAAGGCCCGCGCCCTTGCTGCCAAGCAGGCCGCGAGCAGTGGCTCGCCTCACAGCATGAGTAGTCCGCAAAGTCCTGCAGAGGGCCTACTCGTCAAGAAGGAAGACGAGGAACTTGCAGCACTCGGCGGGAAGACACGTCTCGTGTCACGCAAGTCCCTACGCTCTCCGACCCATCTTCCCCGCGCGATTCGTCGCAGCAGTCGGCGAGCCCTATCGAGCAGAGCATGCCGTACGCCCAAGTAGTAGAATCGCCCCCACCCCCACACGTGTCGGACTCGCCAGTACCGCTCTCAGCGCTCTCGCCGGATGGCGCGCAGTGGGCTGGTGGGTACATTCCTGCACCGGTGGAAGTGGAGACGTATGACTACGCGTACCCGGATATGGCGGCACAGTGGCCACCGCAGCCGCAACACGTCCCGAGCGGCCATGCTCATGCTCACGCGCATGTACATGGACACGGAATGCAGATGGAGAATGCGTCCATGATGGACGTGCACGCAGTGCAGTATGGGACGTTCGAGGAGGTCGGACATGCGCATCCGTCCATAATCGGTGCGCACCAACACCAGCACCAGCACCAACACCAGCACCAGCACCAGCAACCGCAACACCATCACCAACACCAACAGCATGCTCAGTATATGGCGCAGCCGCACACTCCGCCGCACCCACACCATATATCGACAGCGGACCCGCACTCGTCGTGGAACTACCTGTTCGCGCAGTTTAACCAGGTCTGAGGTATCGTGATGGAAACATAGGATACCTGAGAAGGTGAGTAGGTGTCGAATGAGTCGGCGTGGAGGCTCTCGTTGGATCGCTCTTCTTGCTCTCGCTTGTGTATCATGTAGTGTCGTTCCTGTGTCGTCGATGGGTCTGGTTCAGTGTGCCGGTCAGATGCCTGCGGTGCTCGTGTTGTCGTCCTGGCTTTATTCTATGTACACGGCGTGCCCCTGGCTGTAATGGTGTAAAGTCTAAATGTAGTGATACGTTCGGTGAATTTGATATGACAGTACTTGGAAACCGGTTCTAATGATCATGTGCCATTGTCTTGAAAGTTGACTATGAAACCTGCAAGTTCCGGGGCTTGCGCGCGATGCGATCTCGTGATATCCACGTCGGTGAACGCGTGCAAGTACGTATATCATTGCGCCACTCCATGCTACGCAGCTCTCAGAAAAACGTGGCTGAAGGCTGCGTAGGTATGCGTGCATAGGCCTTCATTCCGAACTCATTTGTACACACACACTTCCGTGCCCGTATATGGCTCAAGCCCTTTCGCGCGCGTCGCGTACTGTGTATTGCGTGCAAGCTGTCACTCGGACATCATTAATGATCTCATTGAGTCATAACGCTAGCATGACGACTCCCATAGCGCCAAGCACGCTACAACATGGCCAAACCGCCTCCTGCCGCTCTCACCGGTTCCTGCCCCGGCCCTGTCAGAACCCTCGACGCCGCGCTACGACTGAAGGAGGGACGAGAAGAGGCCATCGATCTGCGCCTCGTGCCACTCGCCGACGACGACGGGGACGGGGACCATGAAGTTCTGCAGCTTCGCGTGCGCGTCGTACCGTAGCTTGCGGCCCTTGCTCGCCTTGGTGTCAACGGTGCGCTTGCGGCGCGCTTTGCGATCGCGCTGCGCGGCCTGCCATTGCGCATCGCTGGCCGCGTCGCCCGCGGTGCCCCCACGCGCGGCGATGATGTCCCGGAGGAGCTGTTGGTAGTAGTCTGTGTCGTCGAACAGGTCTGCGTCGGCTGTGTCTTCGGCGTCGGGGCTGGGGAGGGTCTGTCCGATGCGGGCGTGGCGGTCTTTGCGCTTGCGCGTGCGGTCGAGGAGCTTCGGGCCATCGGCGCGGAGGACGTCGTCGATGACGGCGACGACGCCAGCGTGCGCGGGGGCTTGCCATCCCGGAGGAAGGAGCCCTTGTTGTCAGGGCGGAGTACGTTTGGAGCGACCGCCTGGACCTTTGCGGACCATTTGGAGAGCGTGTCGACGAGCCAGGGGTGGCAGCTCGCCTCGAGGGCGGAGGCGGAGGACGAGAGCGCGGCGAGGTCTGCGCTGTGTTCAGGCACGGACGCGTCCGTGGGTTGGGAGAGCCTACGCCGCTTTCGGGCGGGCGGTTCGATCGATTCGTTCAGACGGAGCAGGTCCTGCGTGAGTATGCGTATGTGAGCAAGGCGTGCGTGAAGGATTTGCAAATGATATGGAGGTCGTGCGCGTACCTCCTGGAGGGAGAAGAGCTGCTCGGTGAGGCTGTCGGCTACGTCGACGAAGCTGTTGATAGCCTCGCGCGCAGAGGGATGTACGACATATTGCGCGATTTCACTGGGCTGCGAGAGGGGTGAGCAATCGGGTGAGCAAGGGAGGAAAAGAGACGGGATACCGAAGGGAGTCTATTTGCGGCGGTGACGGCCTTGTGCAGCTGGATGCGGGCATCGAGGAGGGTGTCCCATAAGGCCTAGAACGCGATCACGGCAGGCGATGAGCACGATGCGGCGGGTAGGGGGGTGCGTGTACTGACGATCTGACGTGATACGGCCCTGCCCTTTTTCTTGTCGACCTCATGTGTCTTGCGAAGATTGGAGGCGATATCGCTGTCCTCGCGCTGGGGCTCGGGAGAGGCTGCCGGTGGGGAAGCCGGTGCAGAATGGATGGGGGAAGCCGGGATTGAATGGCGTTTGGCAGCCGTGCGGGGTGGTGCCTCGTCTTTGTCTTGGTCCGCCTCGGAGGCAGATCCGGATGCGTCCTGTGAGGCATCATCATCCTCTGCTGGATTGGCGAATTCTTCGTCTTCCTCGGAGTTACCTTCGCTGAGAGAGCGTTGCAGGCCGTCCTCGTCCTGGTCGGGGTCGCTGTCGTGGTCTGACAGGTGGAGGAGGAGTTGTTTGCGGGATGTGCGGATGCCGTCGTACTTGGGGTCGTTTACGGACTCGTGGAGTTTACGTATTGCCGAGGGACTGGGGAAGGGATTGGGAGATGAATGGAGAGCATGGGTGTGGCGAAGCGAGAGGACTCACGCGACGTCAGTGTAATGTTCTCTTGCTGCGTGTTCATCGATGGGGAGCAATCGATGCTGGGCGAAGCCTGCGAGGGCGTCCTCAGGATCGAGGTCTGGTGATCGAGGGTTTAGCGCGACGGACATGAGGACGGGGAGGCACGCACCGACGGGGGCTGGTTGTGCGAGCTCGGCGAGCTGGTCTTTGAGAGAGATGCCTGGAGAGCGGTGGGGTGTTACTGGCGGAGGTGCAGCGAGAAAGGGCAGAAAAACATACGGGCAGACATGGTCGGGGTGGCGAAGACGGAGGAGGAAATTGTGCGTCGGATGATGGGATGGTCGGAAGAGGCAGGTGAGAGCCGAGGGAGCGGGAGCTGGTGCTGATGGTCGCCGCTCGCTCAGACTCTCAGACTCTCTCTCTCTCTTTCCTCTGCACCAGCACACGCCGGAGCTTTATACGCTTCGACACCCTCCCCCTCGTCCTCTGCCCATCGCAGCCCTGGAGTGCCCCCACCCCGCCAGATGCTCCATCTCACAACATGGCAAAAAAGTCCCTCTCAAATCGTCAGTCCTTTTTTCCCGCTCATTTTTCCGCCAGTCCCCTCCAGCAATCCCCCCCGTCCGGACCCATCTCCCCCTCCCCGTTCCCCTTTCAAATCGCATCGAGCCCAGCCACGTCTTTTCGCTCCTTCTCACAGCGTCCCCGCCGCGCCGCTACGACTCACGCACCTCGCTCTCGCTGCCTATTCTCTCGTTCACCCTCGCTCACGCCCTCCCTCTAGATCCCCAGAAGAAGCAAGTTTCTCCAATGTCGCTTTCTTATGCCCATATCGTGAGCACCGCTGCGCCCTCCTTCGCACATCCACCTCACGACGAGGACGAGGACGACCTGGACGACATCTGCCCCGTCTGCGAGAGCGAGTGCACGTGCCCCAAAAAGTCGGCTCCCACTCGCGCCTCCACAGCGACCGCGCCTTCCGCCTCCTCTACTCCTTCTTCCGTTCCCTCCAGCTCCTACCGCCCACCAACACACGCAGGAAAACAACCTCTCAAGATCAAACTCTCCCTCGCCAAAGCACGCAAACCCCCCGCGACTCACCCTCATCCCCAAAGCGCCCGCTTCGGCTCCGCCACAGATCCCGTCCCCTCTTCTTCCCGCTCATCCACCAATGTCTCCGCCACAGCCGTTCCCGCTCCAAAGCGGCGCGGCAGGCCCCCCAAGGCCCTCCCCGCCCCCAAACATGCACCCAAGAAGAAAGTCCTCGCGGACGACATGGACTACAAGGCCAGAGGCACGACCGGCAGCGCCCGCAGAGTCTTCCAGCCTTCGACTCCGGTCCCAAGCGCATCTGTTGCCGATCTCAGCGACAGCACCCTCTCCGACTACCCCACCTTCGTTCCTGCTGCGAGCGAATCCACCCCTTCTAGCTCGTCCGAGTCCTCGGACTCTGAGATCGAGTCTTCCACCGATGAAGAGGACAATGTGTACTTCATTCCTCCCAACGACGACAGCCGGCCATCGACAAAACTCCTCCCCAGCCATCTGGGACAGAAAAGGCGTGATCGTGGAAGCAACAACAAATGGGAGATCCGCCCGCGGAAAAAGTCCGTCGGCGTCGGCGAAGAAGAGTCCTCTGCCGACAGCGACGACTCTGCAGAATCGTCCGAAGACGGAGATGATGAAAACGACGATGAAGAGGAGGAAGAGGAAGAAGCAGAGGCAGATTTGGAGAGCGCTGTACCGGGTGAGGCTGATGTGGACTTGGAAGATGAGGACGAGGAAACGCGCAGTCGCATTGGCATCACCTTCCCGGGGAATGGCTGGAGCGACGACGACGAGGAAGAGTCCTTCGATGCTGACCTATTCTTTGCCAACCTCGACGGCTCCTCCGACTCTGGTGCAGAGTCCCCGGAGGCGCATTATGTGGACCTGCGCGGCTTCACGTCCGACATCGAGCTCTCCGGTTCATTCTCTGCTGACGAAGAAGATGCATTGCTGTTGATGGATCTAGACCCGTCCGTGCAGCTCAGACGCACCGACGGCGCGTTCGAGATTGGTGTCGAGCTTGACAACCTCGCGTTCGACTGGGACGGACGGCTCCTCTTTGCAGATGACGGAGTTGGCCTCTTCGGCATGTCCGCCCCACCGGACGAGGATGCAGACATGTATTCAGCGTCTGGCTCAGATGTCTCCGGCTCCGATGACGACGATGGCTCGGGCACTGGCACTGTCGTCCTGCAGGAAAGCGAGGGGGACACGACCGAGGACGAGCTCGTGGACTCGGATGGGCTTCCCAACTCCCGCGCCATGATGCTATTTCGCTGGCCGAGCAGCGTGTCTGCCATTAATCCGCTCTCGACCGTCAACCCTCTCGCAACACCCCCGCCTGGGGCGTCCCCAAGTACCCGTATCGCACTTGCCTCCATCTCAAGCCAACGTCGGTCGCCGCCGCCTACACCCGCTGACATTCTTGCGGGTAAGATCTCGATGGACGATATTGATGACATCGAGATGGACAAGGAGAAATCCTCACCGATTAGTCGGCGTCGAGGAATTCCTACCATGGGCGAATTCATCGTCGACGGTATGGGCTCACCCAAACAGACGGCAATCGTCGGTGTAGGCTATCAAGTGCCTAGCTTCTACCCCAGACCAGTACGGTTTGCGCGGCCTATCAAGCAAGAGGCTCCTGTCGAGGTGTGTTGGTGCTCTTACTTCTCATGCTTACACCTAGTGTTCTAAAATGCCTGTGTATTCTCTTTCAGGATGTGTTCATGTCTTCCCTCCGCCCGCCGTTATCGACAGAGTCCTCTGATGAGGCTGTTCAGGTACCAACACAACAGTCGTACACGTCGGATCTCTCTTCGACCGAGGTCATCGAGCTGGACGACGTTCTTGATTCGTCTTTGCTTGACTCGGAGCCCTCGACGCAGGACTGCGAGACGGACATCCCCGATCCTCACTCGCAGTCCAGCCCGATCAAAGGTTCGCACATACAGAATCTCTCGCGATGGGACCGCATCCCCATGGCCACGTTCCGGCGAACACGTGAGACGGCGACGGCGTCTGGCGTGGACGGCGCGGCGTCCGATACAGGCCTTGGGGCGTTGCAGTACCGCGGGTTTATGGGCGGCGCACTGCCGCTGTTCACGCCTCCACTGGACAAGATGTCGCGGGCGAGTGCACGGAAGCGCAAGTCGCGGCAGTCGCACTCGCATGGGACGTCCCCGACGCTCCCCGCGCGCGACGGCACGCTTGGCTCGCCGTTTGTGCCCGCGGGGTCTGGCTCTGGCTCTGGGCAGCAGCACCAGGGACAGGGGAGCAAGTCGAAGAAGGAGTTGAAGAAAGAGAAGGCGATGATGAAGCGGAAGCTGGTAGCGAAGTCTTCTCAGTACCGCTATCAGCAGCCACACCGTGGGCACCACCACCACCACCTTCCGAACCACAAGAGCCGGGCGACGAGCTCTTTGCAGCGAACGAACTTCTTTGCGGGTTCGGGCTCGAGCATCCCCTCGCTCACTATTTAATTGGTTGGTCCCGGGCTCCCGCCGGGGTCATGAAGCTTGAAGAAAGGCCGTTGTGTCATATAATGATTATTACCGTGTACCTGGCCTGTCCCGTCCAGATCCCTCGCTCCCTTGCTGTTTATTACCGCCATCTTGTGCTCATAGCTTGTCCCCGTCTCCTTCGTTTTCCACGCAGCGTTCCCCGATATCTTGATCCCCCCACTGTCCATACTGTCCCTCTCCCATCATCCTCGTCGACTGTGATTTAACCCTGCAAGATCTCTCCCTCTCGAGGTTTTTCTCTCACTCTGACTCTCAGCCATCCATCCACTCGTCTCCCTCCCATCCTGTTTCATATGGTCCGGTCTCGTCGCTTTCCACCGCCATGCCCCAGTATCGCGGTTGTCCCTTGTCCAAGTAGCACGCACAATGTACCTGGTGTCGACTTGGAATGAAAATACGGTTACCTCAACCAGTAGTTTGCGAAGTGAGACTGGGCGCACGTGACAGAGGTGATCGAGCGACGGAGGCCAAAGTTGTCCTTCCATATAACTCAATAATATATATTATACCCTTTCTTCCATCCATACCCCCTCTGTGCCTTCACGCTCTCTGTCCCACGAACGCCCACGACTGCTGACTTCATTGTACAAAACCACTCGCTTATTCTCTGACTGCTGCTGCTACGAACTTGAACTTACGAAGAAACGAGACAACGCCCACGCATATGCTCAGTTGCGGGAAATCATCCATGACACCATCGTTTGGGAGACAACGTCCTGTGCGTCCACCCCCACCGCCTGGCGCACCCTCGTACTCATGTTCTTTGACGGCAGATTCAACGCAAGGTCGTCGTGTGCGGGGACGGCGCGTGCGGTACGTGCGCTTTCGCCATCGAGCCTGCACGGCAGGGGCGCGTCGCTGGACCTCGAACGGATGACGGCTGTACTCACGCGGGGTTGTCTGGCCTGCACAGGGAAGACGTCGCTGCTGAACGTGTTCACCCGGGGATGGTTCTCCACCGTGTAGTACGTTTCTCTTCCATCTGGCTGTCGCGCTCCGCTTCGCGCGGCGGGCGTGCAGGTATCGAGCGGCGCGCTGACGGGCACTGTGCATGGTCTGGACAGCGAGCCGACGGTATTTGAGAACTATGTGCACGACTTGTATGTGGACGAGCAACTCGTAGAACTGAGTCTGTGGGACACCGCGGGTGTGTGCCTCTCTCCACTTGCCTTGTACTGGACCCCGGTGAGGCGGGGCGACTCATCTCTCCAGCCCATTCCTAGGTCAAGAAGAGTTCGACCGGCTGCGCTCGCTGAGCTATGCGGAGACACATGTGATCATGCTTTGTTTCTCTGTGAGTACTGTGTTCGCGATCCGTATGGGGGACGCGAGTGTGAACTTTGGGCGCAGGTGGATAACCCGACGTCGTTAGAGAATGTGGAGAGCAAGGTGAGGGTGGCGCTTCTGCCGGAGTGTACGCGCCGCGATGCTGATGATGCGGACCACGGGCAGTGGGTGCAAGAGATCCTAGAGTATTGTCCAGGTGTCAAGGTGAGCACGCATTCAACACTGCTCGCGGCAGCAAACTGAAGGCCCACACACCAGCTTGTACTAGTCGGTACGCCTTCTGACCCTCTGAATATCATCAAGGCCTGATATTGAATGAGGAATCAGCCCTCAAATGTGATCTCCGCGACGACCAGGAGACGATAACCCGACTACAACGCTACGGCATGCATACAGTGCAGTACGAGGAGGGCCTCGCGGTCGCCCGTCGCATACGCGCCTCTCGCTACCTCGGTTCGCTGCCATCTTCTTCCTTTCACGACCTTTCGATGTGGACTGACATATGACTGATTTAGAATGTAGCGCAAAGCACAACCGGGGCGTCGCGGAGGTGTTCTACGAGTCCGCGCGTGTGTCCCTCAGCACGCGCGCAAAGGGTGCGGGGAGCTACGCTGGTAGTCGCGGCGGCTGCGTCATTGCTTAGTATCGAGGCACCGGTTGGCTTTCATGATGTGTTCCTTTCTGTTCTCGTTCTGGGCGACTGCGTCATCTGGATCGGTACATACGTAGTGTTTTACTTTTCCCTTCCCATTCACGCAACGCACTTGTACATGCACTCTTGTACATACACTCCGATACGTTACGTTAATCATCGCTAGTGCACCACGTCCTGTTGCCGAGTACTGCCCGACGCTGTGCTTTTGTAGTAATCCATGTACTTTGCTCTATGCTATTCTCTCGCAACACCTTCTTGATTTGAATCACGGTAAGTGTAGAGACTCAGAGAGTGAGCTGGACGGAGGGAAAAGAGGATCCGAAGAATGGTATTAACGAAGCGTAAACATGTATGCACTGAATTACGAAAGTCCGACATATACAACTATACTGACAGCGACCAGATCAGAAGCCCCCGAAGCCCGTCATCGCCTGCAAATGCATGTCAATATTTGCTCCGTGCATGCCTGAGCATATAGTCACTCACAGGAGGAATGCCAAAGCCGGTGCCGTTGGGCATCATGGGTGGTGCTTGCGAGGGGAAGCTGCAACAGGGATGAGCGAATATCCCGAGGGAGGGATCGCGCCAAGGCTTACCCGTTGCCTTGCGTGAGCATTAGCCTGCCACCGAGGCCGGGTTGAATGATGGGTGCCTCCGCTTCTTGCTGCTCCTTCTCGGTATCCTTCTTTGACCGCTCCTTGACCTCCTTCTCCAACGTGGCAAGCTACGAATAAAATTAGTACGCAGAAGGTGAAGGAAGATCCACAAGACGTACCTTCTCGATCGTTGTCCGTGTTCGCTGGATTTTGTACGGCATATAGAAGTCGTTCAGCCCGTGCTGCCATGAGAGCTCCTCCACGACGTCTGCGCGGAGCAGGTCGAAGCAGCAGAAGAGCGTCGCAGCGAAACACTCCTTGTTGCCGATGTCGACGAAGTACGAAAGGAGGTCCTCCGCGATCTCCTCCGCGGCCGACGACGCCGCGGTGAGGATCGCGTCCTTGTAGAGCTTGTCTTGCTTGGACAGCGCAATGGACTCTTCCCACTTCTTGTTTTTCTGCGCGACACTGTGAGCGCATTGAACAAAGAAGGATTGAGCGTGCATACCTTGTAAAGATGAGCGGCCAATCTCCTGAACTCAAGGAGCTCGTGCTTCTCCAGCTCGCGAGCCAGCTTCATGTTGTTGAAGTTGTCGAAGCTGTCAATTGAATCACGAAGCGTCTTGTAATCCTCCTCCTCGATCAATAGGTTATTGTACGCGTCGTTGACAGCCTCGATGTTGAGCTGCGTAGAGTTGTTTCAGGCACAAGCAAATCTGCGTAGAAGCGAATGATGCTTACATGCTGTACTGCAATGAGATATGACCGGATGAGAGGAATGTGGTCGATCTGCTGGAACATCCGGACGACGCGAGAGTGGTCGATACGAGGGATCATGACCGACAAAAGATCTGTGAGCAGCGTGGGCTGCTCTTGAAGGTAGAACGTGAGGCCCTTGTAGTAACTGAACAGCATTTCAACGTTTGTTGTCTAGTAGCGTGACAAAATGGCTTACATCTCGACATTTGCAACCCGGACGACAACATCCTTGAACTGGTTGTGTTCCCAGGCATCTGCAGACCGTTCGATCATGGCAAGCGCAGCATTATCCTAAAGAGAGCGCGGTGAGCGCAATGCAGGGAATGAGAGCGATGAATACTTACGAATTCATCATACTTGATGTACAAGAACACAAGTTCGGGCCAGAGATGCGCACGCTCCGCGGCCTTGATGGCCTTGGGGATGTTGATTCGACCAACGAAGAGCTTGAGGTGCTCCATGACTAGGAGGCATATCAGTGAGATCACTACACGGGAACAACACTGTACTTACGCTTCTGGGGCTTGTACTTGCTGTACAGAATGGCAAGCTCCGTGAAGATACCCATCTGAAGATATGTAAGCCCCGCTGCAGTTGCCCACAATGGCGTCGAAGACGTACGTGTGCCCGCTCCAAGCTCAAACCAGCCTCAAGAAGCGCCAGAATCTCGTCGAAGAAGCCGCGACGTTCGTACATTTGCACAAGTTCGCCGAGTTCCTCCTGCGGATGCAATTCAATACCATGAAGTTGTCATTTTGGAAAGTATCACTGACCGCGTGGACGACGATGTTGAGACCGCAAATTTGAGCCTGCAAACAGTGATGATAAGCAGCCAAAACATGGTAAAACGATAAATGCATTCACTGACCAAACGGAATTCGCCCTTCTCAACGCACGCAGCATGAACTTGCTTCCAGACCCTGTGAAGATAGGTCAATGATTGCTGCGACCTGACAATAGCCTGGTACTGACTGGGTGTTGCCAGCCTTCCGTGCGCTCTCGACAGCGCCCTGGTTCTCGCCGAGGTAGATGAGAGTAGTCGCGAGCCGTGCCCAGTTGGAAATGCTTGTGAACAGGATCTTCGCAGCCTGGTAGAGCTCATCCTCGAAACACTTCTCGCCGACCTCGAGCACATCTGCGACATTCGTCATGGCAAGGAAGTCCTCCATGTCGTGTAAGCGGTCAGTCTTCGCATACGCGTACGCGAGCTCAGTGTCGATCTTAGGCTCGCGCAACGACTTCCGCGCCATCTGGAGGTAGCGGACTAGGTCGTCGTACTTGCCAGCCCGACTCGCGATCTCGATGACCTCGGCGTGGTTGGACGGGTCCTCAGCCTTGATGTACGAGTCTGGTACGACATTTGAGTAGGAGTGCATGAAGACAATATGGTGAACCTACCAATGGCATCCTTGATACGGAGACCATCGAGCTGCGCCTTAGCGAGTCGGCTCCAAACCTCGGGCTTGTTGACCTTGTTCGCGTACTCCACGCCGCGGTCGAGAGAGACGATGTGCTCCACAAGGACGTTGATCGCCTGCGCGTGTTGCTCATACTTCTTGAAAATGAGGAATGCCTCCTCGTACAAGCCGTGCTCAATCGCAATCTTCGGAATCTCCTCGATATCGTAGTTCTGGAGCTTGTCAATGTATCCCACGACCTTGCCTTTATCCGCACGAATGGCGGTAAGCATCATCAGGTTCTGCAAACTCCGGTTGTCGCTGAACGGCGATTGCTCGAGAATGATCTTCTCGAGGATCTCGATGAGTTCAAGTGGCAGGTCGGCCGTCAAGAAGGCTTTCACGGTGACGGACACGTCATCAGGATCAGTGCTCTCAGGAAGAGCGGTTGCAACGATCTGATCAATAAGCTGACGGCGGTAGATATTGTCGGGGCGGAGGACCTGAGCCCAGAGGTCAGGTTGGCGCCGGCGTACAAGGTATCGCGCCTGTTGTTTGAACATCGCGTTCTCGTTGGTGATGTTGATGAGCTCGTCGTCACAAAAGCCCTTTGCGTACGCAATGTACGCGAGGTACGGATCGCGCTTCTCACAGAACTTGCCAACGACCAGGGGCTCGTAGAGCTGCACGCAATCCATATTAGCATGCGCAAACATTTGGGCACATGAGGAAGATGCATACGTTGTTCTCCTTGAGGAACTGCTCCGGGTTGCTGTTCGAGTCGATGTAGATCTTTGCCAACGCGTTGTAAACCGGAGGATCCTGGCTGCCCTGCTGGACCCGGGCTTCCAACCAAGGAAGGATGAGCTTAAGACGGTTCCTGGTCTCGACCTCCTGTACCAGCTCGTCGATGGGGAAGTTGCCGGGCACAGATGCCAACAGCGACTTGATCGTTGTTTCGTCGCAGTCGACGTCGAGCAGACCACCAATGACCTGAGGAGTGCGTACAGAGTTGACACGGGTGACATAGACCTCAATGAAGTTGGTGAGGCCGCGTTGGTAGAGGTAGAGCACGAGGTCGTGAACGAAGTCGAAGCGGTCGCAGACTATGATGAGCGGGAGCTGGTCGGTGAGCTTGGCCTCCTTGAGGAAGTTCTTGACCTTCTCGGGGTTGTAGAAGTTGCTCTCGCGACAGATCCGCTCCACCTCCCTGATCTGGCCAGTGCGAGTTGCTGCCTGGATGTACTTGAAGTTGACCTCTGGGTCCTGGCTCAAATTGACAATGGAACCAAGGTAGTAGTAAAGACCTAGAAAAAAACTTGTCAACTCAACATTCACAAATGCAGCGCATAGAACCTACCTTCGTAGCTCTTGAACGACTCGAACATCTCAATCAACTTGACCGGGCCGAGAATGTCGGAGTACTTTGTCGCTATTTGCACGACAATCTGGAGGTTCTGGCGGATGTTGACGCGGAGCATCTCCTGCATAGCAGCAAAGGATTGCTCTGTTGTGAGACGGCTGAAGTAGTCCACAAGCCACTACATCAACGTCAATGACATGTTCAGCCGCATTCGGTAACGTGCACGCACTTCTGCAGGGAATGCTGTAGTATGCACGATAACGCGCTTGATATCCGCGAGGTCTTCGTACAACTCAAGCGCCTAGCAAGTATAATCAGCGAGACACAGTGATTGTGTAAGTGCGGTACTGACCCGCTGGAGCAAGCCAGCCTTCTCACACAAGTTGGCCACACGCGGGTGATCGAAGTGCGTAAGGATCTGGTTCACGAGGATGGCATCGGCGACTTGAGGTGCATGGAGCAAATTCATTTCGAGGAGGCGAGTCTGCAAATGCGCCTGCTCAGGCTTGTTGTCCTTGAGCGCCTCAAGAAGGAAGGAGGTTGCCGGCTGGATCATGTTCTGGGACATGAAAATATCGACGACCTTCCAAACCATCACAGATCAGCACAAGTAGCATGGTAATAGGGGTAGTGCAGCATACCCGCTCAACGTCCACTAGAGGACCACCCTCATCCTTCGCAAGCTGGGTGGCGAACTCGGCACCCTTCTCGGGGTTGACGCGCATGATATGCTGAAGGAGACCAACATAGTCAGGCGCGTAGCCAGTCTTCTTGGCATAAAGGAGAATCTTGTCAATCTGACCCGTCTCCGCGAAGCATGCTATAACCTTGTTGTGAATGTTCGCGCGCAGGTACACACTGAGCGCCAAGTTCATGTCGAACGGCCTGACAACATCACCAAGTTCTTCGCTGCATGTGAGCTATCAGGCAACCTCAGTACACACATAACTTATTGCCAGAGTAGGGATGAAGCGAACCTTGTTCTCCTTCAGCCACTTCTCGAGCAGCTGCTTGCGGCCCTGCTGCAAGACAGGGCGCGCGAGTTCCAAGGACTCATGCTGGTTCAGCTCACCCTTCTCCAAGAGGATACCGAAGTATTGGAGAATAGGAGACAGGCCCCCGGGTGGCGAAGGTGCCTGTTTAAAGGACTCGATGACTTGGGCTGTACGCAAGATGCCCTTTATTCAAAAGTGAGATTACGGCCGAGTGATTCAAAAACGAAAATACATACCCTGGGCGAGTTGGCAGCAATCTTAGCAGCTTCTGCGTACTGACCGCTCTGGAAGAGCTGCTGATATTGCTTGATGTACAGATCATCGGCACCGGGCAGATTCGCGCGACTTGCCAGCTTGAATGCGAGGCCTGTGTTGTTGAGGGTCGTCAAGATGTACGGGATGATGGTGTTCTCGTCGACGCTGACGCTCAGCACTTGTCCCTTCTTGTTGACACCAATGATACCGTTGGATGCCTCGTGCTCTGCGGTCACGAAGATGGTCTCCCCAGAAATACGGTTCATGTAGAGACACGCGCCGGACTCGAGGTCGTACAGGTGGATGAAACCATACTTGGTGACGAGGTAGACGATGCCATGCTTCTTTGAAACCTGCATGGCCACCGGGAAGTCGTTAGTCGCCTCAGGGGGGAAGTAGACATCAACCGCCTTCTTTGCGAACGGAGGGTCGGGTGCCTGGGGATCGATTTCGACGATGTGCAGCTAAAAATTTCAGCAATTACAACCTACGCGGAAACGTGATGTCAACGAGCGACGTACTTTCGCGCCAGTGGCAGTGCGGACCGAGAATGTGAACAGCTTAGTGGGCTTCTGGTGACCATCAAGCTTGATTTCCGCAAATGACGCGGCATGGCCCTCAATCGGCTGGCTGACTCCCCTCTCCTTGCTGTAAAGCTGGATGGAGCCTTTGACCTTGAACGCAGAGGGGTTGCTGGTGTTTCCGGAGATGCCCACAAGGACAAGCCACTTTTCGTCGGAGCTAGCGCGGTAGTTGATGATCTGCGCACCGACGAGTGACGCGTGTCGGTCAAAAATCTTCTGGGGAGGCGAGGTTGCGTCGGAGATGGTCCAGTGATATACCGCGCCGTCGGTGACAAGGCCCAGAGTTGCATCCGAGATCCACTTCCAGAAAACAACGTCCTCGTTGTTGACGTGTGACTTGACCTTCTGTTTCGTTTCAAGGTTGAAGACCTGCAAGGTGCGGCCGGCTACGATAGGCACGCGTCGGCGCATATTCACCGTTCAGTAGAGGAGTGATACGCACACTTTAACGCGAGTATCTTCTGGTGAGGATGCATGATGGCGGAGTCGGCCGTGATTGGTCTCCGGAGGACATTATTGGCATCTGCGAGGTCGACGATGACGACCTGGTTGGCATCGTTGACCTTCTCGCGCACGCAGATAAAGTGGTCCGACTCTAAGGTGAGGGTCTACGGCGCGAGTGCAATGTATCAGAAGCAGGCAACGGCAGGGTTTTCGAACGCAAACCGACCTGGAAGGATATGGACGCGGGTTGGATACCAATGGCAGAGAGTTGGAGGTGCTCGCAGAACGCAATGGGCTTTGAGATATCCATGATGGGGTAAGAGGTCGTAAGTCGTGAAACCCGGCGCAGTTCTGTCCTGCAGCGAGCGGAGGGTTGGGGTGGTCGAGGGCGAGGAGGGAAAGAAGGAGAAGGAGAGTTGAGAGCTTGGGCTCGGGCGCTCATTGGGTTGACGTGTGTCCCTTCCGCTTTCGGACACCGCCCTCTCCCTCGGGCGTCTCTCTTCTTGACATAGCACTCGCTCAGACTCAGTCGTCCTCTCAATATTCAGGAGCCCATAATTACAACATATACTACTCTACGTGTCCGTCTACTCCTCAGATAGCGCTAGCGCCTGTTCAATGTCGTCGTCCTCTATCAGCACCGTCGCGGGCGGCGCATTGCCGTACATCAGCCGTTGGAAAATGATTGCTGCATCGCGAAGTAGTAGCACGATCAGTCTTGCTCACGGCTCATGCCACACGCGTTACTCACCGCAATCGATGGATAGTTGAAAGATCGCGCAGACCTTGAACTGGAGGGGGGAGCCCTGCAGGAAGAAATATACCGTTCTGCGGCACGGTCAGTCACGTCACAACCCAGTGCAGACTCCTACTCTCACTTGAACGCGTCTCCGCCCACCCAACCAATCAAGGTCGACATCCGGAAGCCGTACAGCGAACGTTGCTTGTGATTGCTGTATGGAGTGTGGACAAGGTGACTAGCTGCGCACACAGGGGCATGGACTAGCATACCTGATTAGTTGAGGTATGGGCAGCGTGCTCTCCAAGCCCAATGCTACAAAGCCTAGGATGGCCATGAACACCTCCGAGCGCCCCGCAATAAGGTATAGAATAGCCTGGCAGAGACTGTCAGATACCCGTGAGCATGTCGTACGGTCAATGCCAGTAGTAGGGAATACGCACATGAACGCAGCGAGGAATTCCAAGTATTGTGTATACGTCTCCCACTGCCAAAAGGAGAAGGGGCGCGTCGACACACCCAAGTTATCCGGACTCAGCCTAGGGCGGTAGCGTATGCAGATGTAGAGCAGGACGAGCTTGAGGTGTGCACGGGGTCAATACTTGGATCCTGGGACGGACGGCAGGGCTCACCTGGGCTACAATCATGAACAAGGACTGGAAAAGTAACGCATATTCGAAACGAGCTTTCAGCCAGAAGAAACAGCGTGTGATGTTGGCGAGCAGACTAGTCGTGCGTACTGAGTAAGGTACCAAAAAAAGTACCAGATTGTTGTCTGCTCACAGTATCGCACAGACGTCACGGGAGAAGCCTGTGGAGTCTCTGCGACAAGTCAGGCAAGTGCGTAGCCCGCAAGATGTTTTGGCGAACGTACTGTTTACGAACTATCGAAACGGCTTGGTCGGCATATACGAGTGGAGGACCGACAGCCATTCCGATGGAGGCCAGTGTGGATATCCATGCCGCGACCATTAGGAAAGGTACGGTGCGAGCTCTTCTCCAATGTGTGGTGACGGGCTCAGTACCACTAGCGCCGCCGGTCTCAGCTGAGAGTCAGAGACCAGAAAAGTGGGAAGAGGGAGAGGGAGAAGGCGGTGGACTTGCGGTGAGCAGCGGATGTGGCGTCAGACGCAGCCCTAAAGGTAAGTAGTCTGGGCGTTTCGTTGCTGTGAACCCCCACGTGCCAGACTGAACGCTCCTCATTCCAACACATACCATTGGCCTGTCAGCAGCACTCCAGGCGCACTCTGGCTTGTGCGAAGTGATCTCTCGCGAATCCAAACTTCCCTTCGGGTTATACGCCAAACGTGGACCTCGAGTGACCGTCAACGAAGCGCTTGCCACTCATCATGTCTCCCTTCATACCACTGTACCCGTTCCCATTGTGCTGGATGTGATTCCCAACGAATCCGGTGGAACGTACTTCCTCATGACCCGTCTCTCAAGCCAGGAGATTGCTGAGATGCTGCGCACTCTCAACGACTACACCGACGAGGAAATGGACGTCTTTGTGGCCACCGTAGGCGGGTGGCTGCAACAGCTACGTGCTTTGGGCCCATCTCCTCATGGTGATGCGGTTTACGGCTTCATTGGCGGGCCCTTCCATAGCTATCGCATCAAGCACGACGAACCGATTGGGCCGTTCGTATCCCAAGACAAGTTTCATGCGCAGTGGTACAACACCCTTCCCGAACAGGCAGACCCGGGCCTTCGGGCTGTCGCTGCCCGCTTGCGCAATGACAAGCGTTATAAAATGTGCTTCACCCACGGAGACATATCGCCGAACAACATACTCATCAATAACAACTACAAGCCTGTCGGCCTCATCGACTTCGGCTGCGCGGGTTGGATGCCAGAGTATTGGGAGTTTACATATGCAATCTATCGGCGACAGCGGTACCGAGGCTGGGTGAAGGCATTCACACAGATCTTCCCGCAGTACGAGGACGAGTTGGCGGTAGAGATGGAACAGTGGATGTACATCTCGCCGTGGTGAAGTTCGACAGTGGTGATTGCATTATATGGGTGCAGGGCGTGCGTACGTAGCTATCGTGAATAAATGTGCCTATGGTACATGTGTGCGTAATCTAGGAAGGGACCCGGATGGAGACGAGTGAGATGGGTGTGTAGGCGGCGGGTTCCCATACCCTATCTGCATTGGGTTTGGGTGTCTCCGTAGGAAATATCTGAGGACGCAGCGATCAAGTGATTATAGCGCTCCTCTCTGGCGGGGATCTGACTGGAGTTATTGTAAGGAATTCCTCCATCGACAACAGCAGAGACCTACTTAAGATATTGACTTGACATCGGTCCGACGTCTGTCCGCCATCGATTCGCATAACCTCCAACATAATCTTCCAAAAGCTTCGCCCGACCTCGCGGCCGACTGGGTGTGTAGGCCGAGGATGGCGGAAGGATATACACATGCTGTAAAGTACATTTCGGGGCCGGAGGACAGAGGAAAGTGACATAAGTTCCAAGTGAGCGCAACAACTTGAACGTACGCCCATTTGACGCAAGAATCCACCAAGCCACGGAAAAGGGAAAGGAATAGAACACACAATTGGGGAAAGCGATCGGAGACGGATGGCGGGCAATGATATGTGAGGTGATGTACACTGTCGGGGGAGCCATAGACAGAGAAAAGTTGCAAACGAGACGGGAGCACAGCAAGATCGGAAAGCAGATGTACAGGAAAATATGAGAAGACGGGCCTGCAGACGACACACCGTTACACGCCCATAGGGCGACCTGCCATCCCGCTGATGCCCTTCAGCATCTGCGTCGACGCTCGGAAGAGTAGCCGGTGCAGTGTGGATAGGCGACCTCTTAACACCGGGGGCCTTGCCCCGTGTGACAGCCTGTTACATTGATAACATACCGTAGTCACTGACCATATGTAATCACCATATGTTATCTTACAACTTCACAACCAAATTGAATATGTGTTATCAATATTGGAACAGTGATAATGCCTGTATGACGTTGTGTTCCATCTCAGTGGTATACAATATATCATCACGATGAAACATTGCGTTACATTGTAGCATTTTTGAAAATAAGACTACCCACATCATGATAATGAGATTCCGGTATGACAGCATGGTACATTGAAAACCATGTAAGATATATATGCACAGTTCATACTATATTTTGATTATCATGGTGCAAGATGTGACATGGGTTCAGCATACAAAATATACAATATAGTGTACAAACTGTATAATATCATTACCCACCACTTATCACATTGAAGGTTTTCCCCCTTGGCTCATTGAAGAATATATGAATGTGACTGGCCAGTAATACTTAGTATCTGTTCAAGAAGAAGTAAACATATGTGATTACAGAAGATAGTGAAGTCAGATGTTTGGTAAATTTTGTATGTATAATGAAAACAGTTAGGTGTTACATTGGAAACATATGCTAAATGAAGCATAATGTGCCAAAGATATAAGACAGTGTTCATTATAATAATCAGTGCCACCACAACTGACAACACAATAACTAACAACCACAACTAACTTACTACATCTACCACCACCACCACTACTACTACTACTACCACCACCACCATCACTATTGATACTAATAATATGAGGCTTTCACCACTTCAAGACTGCTAAAACCATAACTACTACGATGATTAAATGCACTATGAGTCTAATCACCAGTTTTCAGGTGGGATAGAGGAGAAGGTGTAAACAGATCACCTAATGCATATTAATTTGCTGATGAATGCATAGTGAAATTAAACTAATATATCAATGTATGGTGGAACTAAACTAATATATCAATGCATAGTGGTGCTACACTAATAAATCAAAGCACCGTAGAACTAAACTAATAAATCAATGCATGGTTGAGCTGGGCTAATATATGAATGCATGGCTGAGCTGGGCTAATATATGAATGCACATGCAAGTTAATCAACGTGTTAATCAATGCACAGTAGAACTAAACTAATATATCAATGCACGGCCAAGCTGGGCTAATATATCAATGCACTGCAAGTAATCAATGCATGGTAGAACTCAACTAATATATGAATGCATATGCAAGTTAATCAATGCACGGCAGAACTAAACTAATATATCAGTCCATGGTGGTACTACACCAATAAATCAATGCATGGTAGAACTCAACTAATATATCAATGCACAGTAGAACTAAACTAATATATCAATACACAGCCAAGCTGGGCTAATATATCAATGCACTGCAAGTAATCAATGTATAGTGGAATTAAACCAATATATCAATGCACAGTAGTAGAACTTGTCTTTGCTGGAACTGGGATTCCTGCATACCATGTATTATCTACCTCCACTGCTGTAATATGTGTTGATTTTCATGTACAATAGACACTTAAGGAGCCAGTAGGCATCAGGCCAAACAAGCAGGGTGGACATGTGAGGAATGGGGGGATGGGTGGTGGCCAGAGGTGAACTTGTATGGAATAAAAACCATAAGCACCAGGAATACAAGCTGTAGGGAAGCTTCCGCATCACTACTCAAATCAGTAATAATATAATCTAAGTAACTTAGCAATATGTAGGTAATATACTTCATTATATGCATTTAACCCCCAAATGGATGACCCAATGGTTGCTGGCATGCTCCTATAATGTGTTATAGCATGGCCCTTTAGGCAGACCTGGGCTACCGTATTGAGCTTATCTACCTGGGTAAACCTGTAGGTCTGGTTCTGGATAAGTTATAGGTCAACCTATATGCAGCCTTATGCTGTACCAGTCTGGCACACAGGTTGATTAGATTGACACGTTTACTGGCTAGCAATATTAGCTTGCCACAATTAGTTAATCAACACAGCATGCAGGTTGATTAAATTGACATGTTTACTGACTAGCAATATTAGCTTACCACCATTAATTTATCAACACAGCACAATACTAGCAGATTAGTGTGCCAATCTTAGTTTGTCAAACATAGGAACATGGCCTGATCATACTGCTTTTCCATTGCCCAGGCGCTACAGTTCCATTTTGCTGATTTTACCTCCTTTGGCTGGTCAACTGCATTATTGCTGTAGCTATTACAACTGTTATCATATTTGTAGTGGTGGTAACAGTGGTGGTGGTGGTTATATTTGTGGTGGTGGTGGTTAAACTGGCAGTTGTGGTAGGTGTTGTTGTAGCAGTGGTCTAAGACATATGTAATGATGTTTGGTTATTATAGACCATTATAGTTGATTGTCTTCACATATATTTGAACTTCACAATGATTCTGTAATGATATCAGAATGTTGAAGTGGTTCTTTACCAATTTGTATATAATGTTGCACACTCTTCTTTGACATTCATTTTTTGTTTCTATAATGAAACATTCACAACTTAGTTTCAATGTCAATGCAACTGAGAACCACGGATAATACCCATATAACATTGTGTTCCATCTCAGTGGTATACAATATATCATCACGATGAAACATTGCGTTACATTGTAGCATTTTTGAAAATAAGACTACCCACATCATGATAATGAGAGTCCGGTATGACAGCATGGTACATTGAAAACCATGTAAGATATATATGCACAGTTCATACTATATTTTGATTATCATGGTGCAAGATGTGACATGGGTTCAGCATACAAAATATACAATATAGTGCACAAACTGTATAACATTATTACCCACCATTCATCACATTGAAAGTTTTCCCCCGTCTTACACAGAATCTTATACTGTAAACAACATCAGTACTTTAAAGAAATCACATTCTAAATTGGGTTTCAAAATTGCAGGATAGCACACAGTGATTAAATATGGTCAGTAACTACGGTATGTTATCAATGTAACAGGCTGTCACACAGGGCAAGGCCCCCGGTGTAAGTGGCATCCCGAGGCCTGCTGGGCTGGCATGCTCGATGCGGGGAGAAGAGCTGGGCGAAGACGTCGGGGAGTCGCCAGGATGGCGATTGCATGCACAGGAGGTGGTCGATAGGACATGAAGAAATAGCTCGGAGGCATCTTTTCATACCGCAGGTGCGATGGAGAGAGGGGAACCGGTGTTTGGAGGGCAGACATGTCAGGCACATGGTCGGAAGAGGATCTGATGCAGGGGACGAGCTTCTGTTGTACGCCGTGCGCGATACGTGTAGCGGGAAGATTGGTGGTAGAGGTGAGAGGGCTCGTGATGGACGTCCGACATGGTGACGGCCGCAGCTCATCCTCCTCGGGAATTGCAGCGGAATAAAGGTGCGAATGTGCATAAAAGCCCACAACGCGGCATGGGTGAGAGTCGTTCGGAAGGGAAAGCGCACGGCGAAGGTGGGGACCATCTGGTAACAAAGTGGTCGCAGGTACTGCGAGCACACCACCGGGTCTCTCGTGCAGGAGTGCAGCGAGGGCGTCGATTTCTGTGGAGCGGCGAGAGCGGTCGACCTCGTTCACGGCGACGATAGCATCAAAACCTGGCATGGTCAAACACGCCCGTCCCCTTCACTTCCTTCCCTGCGGGCTGCTTCCGCAGCACCCGCTTCTTCTTGCATGGCAGACTCTGCAGCATCCTCTCCAACTCCCTGTCCTCTGCGGCCATCCGTCAGTTCTCGCGTGAATGTCGCACAGGAGACACATGCTCACCGAGGCCCGTCTGCGCCTTCAGGTCGGCGTATGCAGGTGTCGGTTCTTTGTTGAACAAAAGCAGGACCGCCGCCTGGTACAGGCTCACTGATAGCTCCTTCTCCCCCGCCTTGAACCGCGCCCGCATCGTCGCCATGCCCAGTGCATGGTCCCAGTCCAGCTTGTGTCCCTGACGATGATCTTGTAAGATTCCGTGTATGCCGCCAGGTCGTCTTGCATCTGCCACACCCAACTTTCAGCATGAGCAAGGCAACCCCGGTAAAGGTCCACATACCCCAAGCGGGATTGCGCGCAGAAAACGGCCAGTTACTCCGCTGGAGCAGTCGTGAACGCTAAGCGCCGATTTCGGAGACACGCACCTTGTGTCACGTGCACTGTCTATGAACCGTTGAGATATGCATTGCCAGACAAGATGACCGCACAGTTGCAAACGCGAGAATATCGAGAATTACAGAGTCCGCGGCGTGTACAGATCTTAGGATACAAGTCTCCGCAGCCAGCTGCTCCTCCATCCGTGCCTGTAAGCGTACAAGAATCCCCGGTAGCAGTAGTGGTACAAAGGGGCGATCGCCGTGGGTCGTGATTAAGATGAATATTCACCGTGTGCTCAATCTGCTGCTCAGAAGCGCGAGCAGGTTCTCCTGCACATATACAGGCGTTAGTATGAGATAACAAACAGTGTCTCTCTCGCCTCACCTTGTCGTCGGCGCCGTCGGTAAACATGCCCCGTGGCTCGCGTTCGCCCTTCATCTCGAGCGCGAACGAGTTCGGGATAGCCTCCAACTCCTCAAATCCCTCCTGCCACTCGCGGATCCGTTGTATGCGAGCGAGCGGGATCGTCTCTAGGACCTGTAAGTTATCCTGCAAGCATCAGCTTCAACTGGGCACGCATATCGACGAGGGGGGACACCTACTTCGGCGTCCCTGAACAGCACCAGCTCGCCCTCGCGCAGCTGGAAGAAACGTCGCTTCCACGACAAACAGTCCTCGGACTGCACCGTCACCCATCCCGTCAAGAACACCATCAAGCCGCGCTCGGTCTGAAACTTCCTCCCCACCAATATCGCTACACGTTCGCGTCTCTCGTGCGAAATCCGCTCCCGCCACGCCTCGCGCTCCTTCTCTGGTGCACGGTTCCGTTCCTCAATCTCCCTGCGTCGCTGCTGCATCCTCTCCGCCTCCTGTCGCCGCCGTTCGCGCTCCTGTCGCTTCCGTTCGGCCACGAGCATCCTTTCAACGGCTTCAGACTCCTGCTCTATCGCCTCTCGCCGCCGCCGTTCATCTGCTGCGCGTCGCAGCTCAGCGTCCAGCGCTGCCTTCCGCGCTGCCTCCTCTTCAGCGTATTGTTCCAGTAAGCGCTCCTTCTCCCGCTTCAGGCGAGCCTGCCGTTGCGCCTCTTCGCGAATTGCCTCCCGCTCGTCCTCTTCCTTTTGCCGCTGTGCCTCCCGACGCCTCACTTCTGCCTCTTCCGGACTTGATATCGTTGCGGAGCGCCGCTCGCCAGAGTTGAGTCTTGCCGCAGCGATGGGTATACGAGAGGAGGCCGTGCGCGCCCGCACAGGCTTCGGATGCACGGTGGCCGACGGGGGCGGGAGCTCGCCCATCTCGGAGGGCAACGAGGGCAGCTTGGAATAGCTCGGCGGCGGTTTCATTTGTCGTGAGAGGAAGATTACATGTTGGGAGCCCGGAGAGTCTGTGCGCGCGAGCTGGGGGCGGTCAACGGAGACGGCGTCGATGGCATGCCGTACCTCGTCCCATTCGCTGTAGTCTTTGGGCGGAGGCGGAGGGGGCGGAGAGTCGTGTGCGATGGCGACGTTGCCGTCGAGAGGTTGCAACATCTTCTCGCTGAGGCCAGCACCGGTCGGTGAGCGAGTACGCTTGAGGGGGAGGAAATGCCGGACTTGTTCCAACTTTGAGCGTAGTTTCCTTGCAGACATTGTGGGCCGTAAATGCGTATAAGTAGTGACAGAGGTAGCGCAGATGCGGCGAGAAAGGGGGAAGGTATACAGACTGCGGAGGGAAGGTGAAAGAGAGATATGGGGAGCGCATCTCTTTGTATATGGGTGCTGCTGCTAAGCGATGCATTGTTGCCACTAGCTTGCCTCCCGATTCCCGAGCCACACAATGGCCTCCGAACCACAATTACCACCGTTGCCGTCCAATGTTGCTGGTTCCCACAGGTCCTATTCCTATAGACATGTTTAGTGCATCTTTCTTGAATATAGTGCACGGTAATGCTACATGAAGCGAGGTTCACAGACAAGTACATACAGAACACATCTTACTCGTCCCACTGGACTAGCACATATTCCTCCCTCCATATGCTGCCCCCGGCATCCTCCTCTGAGCAATCCTTCTCGCAAGAGAACACCATACACGTCCCCCATTCCATCCCCCGTCTGCCCGATGCACCCGCATTCCTAAGCGCGCGCAGGATCTCCGCTCGGCGCTCTTCATCTGTGAGCTTCTTCTGCTCGCCTTCGGACGCACGAAGTACATTGATGAGGTTCGGCATGAGCTGACACTCAAACACTCGTGATCCCTTGCAGATGGGACAGGGAGGAATGGATGAGGCAACATAGGTGCGTTTGCGCGGAGGGGCGACCATGAACGCTGCCTTGGTTACGGGCGCGGGCGGACCTGGAGGGAGCGGGAAGAGCCTATCGAATACCTTGTCGCTCGCGAAAGGAAGAGGAGTCCCTTTGCGTTCGTACCTTCCCCCAGCCGATTAGCATATTAACCGTGACGAGAAAGAATGAAGCCTACCGCAGACACTGTTCGCCTTCATAGGAGACACGCTTGCTGAACCGTTCGAATGCGTGGTCGACGTCAAGCGAGTCCCCGTATCCCTCCAGGTCCCAGCCTCCACTGTTGTCGTTGCCTTTCGGTGCCTTCTCGTCATCGGGGTCGGTCTGTGCGCCTGAGGATACCTTCACTTTTGACGGGGGTGGCAGGTACTCGGAGACGGTAGACAGATAGAGGGCTGGGTAGGCGGGTGCGGTTTTCCAAGGAGAATCGGCGAGTGACGCCGACTGCATCCCGGCGACAAGCACGTCGTCTGCGTCGTCGCTCTCTTCACTATCACTCTCGCCCCTAGAGGAAGTTCCGCTGCTGCCAGTAAAATCAGCCTGCACATGTTGGGGCGTGGACTCGGATGATGCTGCAGTCCCTCCGAAGATCTGGCTTCCTAAACCAAACGGATCGTGCGCGGAGTTTGCACCGAGCTATGGAGTCGATCAGGGCCAGTAGGAGACACTGTGTGACGCAGGAGGGGAGGACATACGGCAAACGGGTTGCTCTTTGGGAGGGTTTTCCTAGCAACTTCGGCTGAGGCCTTCGCTTCCTCCAGTTCTTTCGCCTTGCGGCGAGCGAGCTTCCGCTCGAGCTTTTCGGCATACTTTTTGTTGAAGCGGAGCTCCCGCCATGCTCGGACACTGTACGAGAAGCGATCATTCGGCCGCATCCGTGGCCGTGCGGATCTCGTGGACGCACCTCCCTTCCTTACGCTGACAGGATCCGTTGGCACACGCCCAAACGTAGAGCGCACGGTCGTTTGGACTCTCTTCAAGGGGACACCAGATCTGAATGAGCAGCTCCATGGGCTGGGAGCAGTTTGTGCATGTTGCATGGGCGAGGGATGGATGTGGGGAAGAGAGGAATGACTAGGCCGTGCACAGGGTGGGGGATAGAAAGCACACGATGTGATTGGGAATCAATATACAGAATGTACATGGAGAGGCGAAGGCGCATCGTACAGGATGACCGCCCAGGCGTGATACAGTGGGATCTAGGAGGATAGCGGGGTCGTCTACGGGTCCGTCTGGGACGCCGAGGTCGACCGCGGTCTCCTGATCCGCTTCAAGCTCATCGTCTGAGTCCGACCAGGTGTCGTCGAGGTCCGGAGGAGGCATTGGGGTAGATCTAGACGAGTGGCAATTGTGAGTGTGGGCGATCGAGCAAGGAGGCGAAGGAGGGAAAGGAAGTTCAGAAAAGCATGAATGGTATTATTTATGTGATCGTCAAGGACTGCTGCGTCGGAGAAGCTCGTCGACAGCATTTCAGACTCGTCATCTATAGAAGGCTCATCTCGACGAGAACGCGAGCAATAAACGCGGCTCACCTGTGGCGGCGTGAACACTGGGCGGGAGAACGTAAGATGGACGAGAAGGATGAGCTCAGAAGGAAAGAGAGAAGAAAACTAAAATACGGCGACATGTTGCCGTAAGCGGAGACAAACAAGGCCAAGCAACGGGCCGGTGTGCCCGAGGGGAGGCATATTGGGCGCTTGACCGAGGAGGCGACGGCGACGTTCAGTCCAATGTGTATATATATATTGCAACATCTATTTGACGATGATCTACAAGTTCTCGACGGCAGATGAGATCGTAGAGAGACGAGCCAAGTACGACGGCGGCGAACAGCACTCTGCCCGGTTTCAAAGCGCCTCTTTGGCTAGCTGAGACCTGAGACCGAAGTGTTCTGCAGGGCCTGCAGCGCGGTGTAGAAGAAAGCTGGGAGGTCGGTTGGGGCGGTCGGGCGCGCACGGGGCTGGTGTCGCGCGCACGGGTGGGTAGGGGGACGAGGAGGGCGTCGAGCTCGCGGGGGACGACGTCGACGCCGGGTGTGGTCGAGCTCGAGGGAGAGAGGGGATCTTGCCGAGAGAAGAAAGCCGGGGCCTGTCAAGTCGCGCTTTGGGTCTTACTTAAGATCTAAGCTCAACTCTCCTCTCCTCCTTCTTTCCGCCCCCATCTCCGCACCCGTCCCCCATGGACCCCTCCGCACTCAATCCACCACCCCTGCTCTCCAACCCAGACCTCTCCCCGCGCGACCCACTCACCGGCGAGAAGAAACGCAAGCGCGGCGCGACCCGCCTCTCCTGCGCAGAGTGCCGCAGGTCCGTCCCGATCCCGGCGTCACCCACCCGACCCCGCCGGACACACTCATACTTTCTTCCTCCTTTCTCTAGATTGAAGTTGCGTTGCGACCGTGCCATCCCTTGCGGCTCGTGCGTAAAGCGAGGCTGCGCTGCCATCTGTCCAGACGGTGCGTCTCTTGCCCACTACACACCCGTCTACTCCTTTCTCCAACACACCGAACTCTCCCCTCACCTTCCTCAGGCTCCCTCACCACCGGAAAGGGCAATCGGTGAGCATGACTCTTACACAACCTTTCTTGCGTATCAGCTCACCCCCTCCACGACACAGCTTTGTGCTCGCCTCAACACAAGACCTCCACGAAAAGATTAACCAGCTCGCTAATCGCGTACGCGACCTCGAAGATGCTCTCCGTGCCTCACATGCCCTCCACTCCATGGAATCCCACCCTCTTCTCTCCGAAGATCTCCTCCGCATAAAGGCCCCCATCCAACGAGAGAATCTCATAAACACCGGCGCCACCAACGGCCATCCCGATGAGCAGGGGGCCGATGTCGTCGACTCCTTTGGCTCCCTCTCCATCAGCGAAAGCGGTCGTACCAACTACTTTGGACAGGCCACCAGCTCATGGGTGAGTTACCGTAGAGACCGATCCTCCGACCCTGACGCAGTTCTGATCATTGCCGCCTTCCCTCCAGTACTACTTGACGGTCCGTGGGAACCCACCTTGCCCTCTCACTTCGTGTTCTGACGCGTCTGGTGGTAGAACGAGGACAATCAAGACGACCTGCGCGACCATCGGCTCAGCCAGCTGTCCAAACTTTTATCACCGGAGGTCCTCTCTCTAAGCGGCCTCTTTCCTATCGCTCCTAGTCTTCCCCTGACAGTAGACGCCCAAACGATGAAGATAGAGCGACTGCGTAGTCTCTTTTGGTATCTGCCAGGGGTCGACGAAGCAGCCGAGCTACGACGCATCTATTTTCAGCACGCCGCGTGGATGTATGTATCCCCGTCTTTTGGAACGCGAGGATCCTGACGTTGAGGTGGTTAGGTACAACCCTGTCACTATGGCGCAGCTCAACGAGAGTGCCTTCAACATCTTTTACGATCCCCACAAAGCGCCAGATATGGACGACCCCCTCCTATCCCATCAACTCGCGCTCCTGTACATGATCCTCGCTATTGGTAGCTTAATGGACACCACACGACCAGCTTACAACGTCGAGGCGGAAAAATACCACCAACTGTCACGGGCGGCGCTGTTCCAGAGTCCAATATTTGAGGAGCCGACACTCACCGCAGTTCAGAGTCTGGTAAGGACAGTCCCTGGCTTACATTGCAACATCGTGCTGACTTGTTGAGCAGTACCTTATGGCGTTTTATCTCTTCCTCAGCGAGAGGCACGGTAGTGGGGTGGGCTCACGATGGGCTTTTATGGGCCTCGCTGTCAAGTTGGGCGTAAGCGTAAGTGTTACTTTTTCTTGGCAATCGTCGCGGAAACTCAACCACAAGATCCTTCAGATGGGCCTTCGTAAGTTCGCGCAGTAGCCTGCTCTACCTTCGCTTCTCATCTCTGATCAGATCGAGACGCTGGCAAATGGCACATCAGCAATGACGAGGTGCAAAGGCGCCGAGAAAGCTTCTGGGAGCTGTACTCGTACGATCTCCTGCAGGTGTGTACCTCCGCTTGTTTATTCCTGAGCCAAATCGTTCACGATGTGTCTCAAGTCATTTACTCTCGGCCGCCCACCGTCGTTCACGCTCGCCCACATTGACTGCAAGAAACCTTATACGGAAGACCCATGCAGTGAAGAAACATGTACGTCCGACACTTTGTCTAGGTGGTGCTCACGAACTGACGCCTTTCGAAAGTCCATTGGTGGAAACACAGGTTCACCTCGGAATGCATGAATCTCGTTTATGACCAGGCTTTTGGTGCCAAGACGCCGACATACAGCACCGTTCTTCAACTGGACCGCAAGCTGCGTGGATTTACTGTCCCTGCATCGCTACAGATCGCTGGGTTCGGTAATTCAGAGTCGCGGGCCGGAGGCTACTACGAGAGCGTACCGCTGATCCTCCAGAGGCACCTAGTGCTTGCTGTACGAGAGTCAAGTGCGTATGCCTGCCGCAGTGTATATTGTGGAACATGGCTCACCATGCTTGCAGATCTGTTGTACATGCACCGCGGTTTTTTCGCTCGTGCTATCAGTGATCACCCCAAGGATCCTCTCGGGAGCCCTTATGGCGGCTCCTTCATAGCGGCGTACCGCAGCGCCGGATCGCTCGTTGCGCTCGTGCGCAATATCCACTCTCAGCTCAAGGAGTTGACGGAGCGGATGTGGTTCCTATGGACCCATTTGTTCTCGTGTTCGGTAAGAGAGTGGCGCTCGGTGTTGATGCAAATGCAGCGATTTTGACGTTCTCTCCGGTGTCAGATCATCCTCGGATCCATTGTCACACGCTGTCCATCCATGAGCCTGGCACCGTCGGCGCTTGTCCAGCTCGATTCGGCGTGCGAGTTGTTCAGGAAGACAGCGACCGGTTTCCATGCTGAGAAGGTGTTGGTACGTATCAAAGCATACAGATTGTCTGCTTCCGTCCCTCATTTGTCATTGTAGGGCATCATGTTGCGGCTGCGCGAGAAGGCGCATTCCAGTCTTGCGGCCTACCGGAACACACCACCGTCAAGACCAGGCACTCTATCAGAGCCGACCACGCCGGCTGATGACAACGACGAGCTTAACACGCTCGGAGGTCGGACACGACTGGTGGAGCAGAAGGAGAAGTCTGCCTCACCACAAGTCAACGATCGCTCACCCACGTCGCTGAACCCCGTGGTGCCTCTGCCGCTGAAACAGGACGATGATCAGCCTGTGCACCCTTACGTTCTTCAGTATCTCCGTACATTTGTCTCCAACTCCCCACCGAACGGCACCTCGTCCTCGATGCAGGCTGGTCCCTCACAGCCTGTGCACCAGCCGATGCAGAATGGTGTCCAAATATCCCCGACACACTTTCAAGCACAGCAGGCGCAGTCCATCCACAATCTGCATCCAATCTCGACTACGTTTGGTGGGGCTGAGAATTATCAACAGCAGCAGCAGCAGCAGCAGCAGCATCATCCACAACAGCCGCAGGGCCTGCAGATGGAGGGCATGGGTGGGATGCTTCCTCAATACTTCCCGGTGTTCGACTATGGGCACGCAAGCGGCAGCGGGTCGTCCGCAGACGCGTTCATGAACTCGCCGCTCGCGATGGATACGGAGTTTTCTGCCATGAGCGGGCGATCGTATTCACCTGAGCAGATGAGCGCGCAGTCGGCATGGCAGGACTTTGTTGCGCAAATGGGAATGTGAGCGGGCGGTGGTGTAATTGGCGAGAGAGGGCAGGTGCGATATCGATACCGTGTATTCTCTGTGTAATCGTATGGCTTTCGAATTTTTCTTGGGATGGGGCTTGAAGCTCAATGGACGCTGTACCACATACGATAGAGTCCAGCCCGGGATGTATTCAGTTTCCCCGCACCATATATGTGACGACGATGTACAGTATCATTCTCGGTCTGTCTTTCGTGCTCCCGCTTAGCGCCCGTGCAAGGCTGGGTCCCGATTGGGCAAGCGCCTGCGTCGAGCCTTTCCGTCCCAGTCCAAGGACTAGCGTGTTCTCCTCCGCCCACGCACCATCCCATCTAACACTACTTCACTCATCCTACAGCAACATATCACAGGATACTTGATAGTACCACATGGACGCTTACGAAGACGAGAACCCATTCGAGAACGAGCCGGAGCGTCTCCAGCAGTCGGACAGCTCCTCTTCGCGAGCCAACGTCTCGAACGTCTCGTCTCCTGTCGCACAACAAGAGTCTCGCGCTGTATCGCCGCCAACCTCCCCGAATAGGCGCAATGCGTTTCCATCTCCTGGCTCACATAGGCAGCCCCAGGCGTTCAAGAGCGACTTCTGCTGCGCACGGGATCGGTGGTTGCATTCGGGCGAGGAGGCTGAGATACTGGTGAGTGCGCAATCAATCAGCGATGATCATGGGGCGTGCGGACTCATACAGAGAAATGGGTTTTGCGTGCCTAGATTCTCGACGCGTTGAAGACGTCCGCGAATTCAACCTCCCCATACATAGCATACGTCATTCGTGCTGGAGTAAGCCTATTTCTCGTTATGACGCTTGCTATGGCGCATCATTAAAGCAAGAGCAGACGGCGGAGGCACAGCACAGATACTCCGAATTCGAGTCGTTGCGCACTAACCTTGTCAAACTCTATCCTACGCTCATCATACCCCCGATACCGTCCAAGCAGACGATAGGCGACTATGCAATCAAGCAAGCCAAGGCTAAGGAAGACGCAGCGATGATTGCGCGGCGGAAGCGCATGTTGCAGACGTTCCTTAACCGTATTGCTCGCCATCCTATCCTCTCAAACGAACATATTTTCCACAGGTTCTTGGACGGGGAGGTCTCGTGGGTAGGTCGCACACTATCTCCCGATGCCGGGCATTATCTGACCGCGGAATACTTAGGCGGAAGTGCTCCACTCTCCTCCGATATCCCTGTTACCCAAGAACATCCTCAAGGCTCCCTCACATAATCCGACAGACCAAACTGTGGCGCTGGCCTATGCTGCGCTTCCCAACCCGTCCGTGGCGCACCCGTTGCGCAGGCCAGATCAACGTTTCTTGGATTCGGAGGTGTTTACGAACAAGTTCGCGGCTCATATGAGCGGGCCGATGGAGAAGGTGACAAGGAGGACCATGAAGCGATGGTCTGGTTAGTCCGACCTCTTTTTGAGATTTGGATGATCGTGCTCGTGCTCATGGATAACAGACCTTGCACATGATCACTCGGAGTTGGGTGCAACTCTGAACGGGTTCAGCCTAAACGAGACAGGCCAACTCTCAGTGGCTGTGGAGAAAACTGGGCAGGCGATTGATGCGACCTATATGTCGACAACGAAACTGGTCCGTAGAGACATTCACATGCTAGTACGACATCCTAACAAGTGTTCGTATAGCTACAGGAGTTTGAGCAGAATTGGGCGGAACCGCTGCATGAATACACGCAGTTCGCGTCGATTATCAAGAAGCTCCTCCAATACCGGCATCAGAAGCACGTCCAGTATGAAATGACGCAGGAGGCGCTGGAGACAAAGCGGGAACAGTTAGAAGAACTGGAGAAGAACGAACGGGAGGCGCGACGACTGGAGGAGGCACTCAGTCAAGGACGGCCGAGCACCCTTCGTACCTCGTCAAGCTTAGGTGGGGAGAGTGTTGAGGGCGAGGGTGAAGGTGAAGGTGAAGACGAGCGGGAGCGCGAGGAGGAGCGACCGAGCCATCGGCAAGAGGACTCTGCGTACTTGCCTCCGCATCCAGGGCCGAGCCCGGTAAAGCGGAGGGCACCTGGAATGGGGTTGCTGAGCGCACTCAGCTACACATTGCATGGGATGATGGATGTGGACCCGGAGACTGCGAGGCGGAATTCAATTACGAAGAACAAGGAAACCATCTCTCAGGTACGCGAACATGATTGTTACACGAAATTAGCACGGTTGCTGACGCCGGCCCTGGATTGGATAGCTGGAGGACGCACTGCATCTGGCTGCGCAGGATTTGAAGTACTCGAGTTCGACGATCCAGGCGGACTTGGACCGCTTCCAGCGCCAGAAGGTCGCGGATTTGCGGGAGATGACGATTAGCCTGGCGCGGAGCCACCGGGACTGGTGCAAGAAGGTGAGCGCGGGGTGAGGGAGGATTGGGAGCACGGCTGATGGGCGGGCGCTGTGCAGAACCTGGAAGCATGGGAAGAGGCAAAAGCGGAAATTGGGAAGATCCCTGAGCACCCGAACCGGCTACCTGACGACGAGAGCAACGGAGCAGGGACGCATGAGAGGCGGGACTCGATGGCGACAGTGGGGGAAGGACAGGTGCAGTAGCATGAGGAGGAGGAGCGTGGGACATCCTGTATGTGCTGTCTGTCGTCCTGGGGGAGAACATGGATAGGATTTTGAGTTTTAGGCCGGGATGGGGATGAGACCGCCTGAAGTTTCGAGTCTGGAGGGCGAACGTTTATGTTACCGTCCCTGGGCGTCTGAGCATAAGAGGCCGAGTGCTGGCGCGCGTCTCCTCACTCTGTCCCCGACCACGACCACGAGCACGCTCACCCTGCCCCGCCGCGCAGTGATGCCCTTCGCGCCCTTGCGCACGTCCTCCGCATCGACCAGCACATCCCGCGCAACATAGAGACCATGGCCACCACCCTCGAGCTCCCCGCCGTCTCCCTCCTCCGTCCTACCTCCTCCCTCAGCTCCATCTCAGACTCCGTATCCATACACAGTGATCACGATCACTCAGGTACTCCGCGGTTCCCCCACACCCGCGCCCAGCTCTCTGCTATCGCCCGCCAGTACAAGCCCGACGCCTATGGAGACACCGACGGTGATGCGGCCGCCATCAGCGCCTCCTTCGTGGGTCGCGTCGTTGGCATGCTCGATGGTGAGCGCGAAGACGAGGTGAAGTCTCTTCTCAAAGACACCTTCGGCTCAAACATTACCGAGGATGAGGTGCGCAGCACACCCTTGTCTCTTACTTCTGGTCTTTTGTTGATCGACGGCGTAATCACAGCTCGAACAACATGTGCTCGATCTCATGCATAAGCATCGGGACGACATAGACAATGTCCCCTTCTTGTTCTTGACCCCCACCCGCCGTCCTATTTCTCGGCCTTCCTCTCGCGCGTCCACTCATTCTGCTCGCTTTATTCCCAATCGCCCGGACACTCCCAATTCTGCGCCGAGTTCTCCTCTTGCTATGATATTCCGCCGGCCTCATACTCCGCTCACCTCTCCCCTTGGTACTCAGACCCAGCCTTCCTCTTATATATCCGCTCGTATTGAGTCTCCTGGCGTGTCTCCAATTATCACGCACGCTCAGTTTGCTGTTAGTCTTCCGTCTTCACCCATGTCTTCCCCTCGACTGCTCAACGCCAAAGCCTCAGAGTTCAGACCAATTCCTAGACCACTCTCTGCTGCTTCGTCCAACCCAGGCTCGCTCGCTGCTCTTCGTGCCGACACGCCCTCGCCGGATATGTGGGCGCCTCCTTCCCGACCCACGTCCAAATTGGCTATTGCCGCTCCGCTGACACCGGACAACTCTTTGCTCCCCCGAGCTTTCACTCCGACTTCGTCCTTGCGTTCGTCCATGCGCCCAGATGAGCATGACGACGATGACGATCCTTTCGACCCATTTGCTGCCCGCGCCATTCCTCGTTCATTTCACTCGGCAACTTCCGATGACCTCTTGTGGGGGAACTCACCCATCTCTAGCTCCTCTCTTTCAGCGGACGAAACACCCTTTCACCATGTCTTTGGAGGAACTATGGACCATGGTAACTTGGGCTACGAGATTCCGTCCAAGACGAAACAGGACGACGATGTGGACCCCGAGGTCGCCGCAATGCTTACAGATGGAATGACCCCGTTTGACGTGCTTAGCTCCGTCTTCGGCGCAACCCTGGCACCTTCCGAGCTCGAGGAAGCGCTGGCTGCCAATGGGTACGATTTCGAACGTGCCATGACCTGGCTGGTCGACCGTTCGTTGTCTAGTCATCCTGTCCCTACGCAACCGAGAGTACAGTCGGTGGGCAACAGGGTTATGGTCGTTCAGCGTGATGGCATGATGCGGGGCGGGCGGGCGGCATTCCAGGGCCCGCAGGGTCGTAACGGTGGTCGTTTCGTTAACGGACGTCCTGCTCCAGGCGGAAATCGCGTCTGCCGGTATTTCCTTGCGGGAGAATGTCTGCGGGCCGACTGTCGCTTCAGGTCAGTGCACAACGCTCACATACCGTGCGTTATATTGATATCTTGGATATAGTCATGATCTTGAGCGTGCACTTTGTCGTTTCTGGTTACGGGGGACGTGCGCAAAGGGAGAGGCATGCGAGTTCTTGCATCATCTGCCTCAAGAGATCGATGTCTCTGGGTTGAATGCTACGATGTCGCGGATGGACGTTCACGGTGGCCCGCAGGAGCTCAAGCAGGGCGCCTCTCTGGACGAATTTCCCTCTCTCAATCACGCAGTGGGGAGAGAGAATGGCAATCGTCGAGGTGGGCATGGTTTCGGTCACGGTGAGGGTGCCTATGATCCTAGTCGCACCCGGTTCGCCGCTGCAGTCAAGAGACCGGCACCGCAGTCGCAAATTCCTAAGGACCCAGCTACGTTGGCTGCCCGCCGGGAAGCTATGGGGAGCTCTGCTGAGCCTTTGCATCCAAACACTGCAATAGTAGCGCCCAAACCTTCACCTAGAATCAAGCTCCGGTCTCCGTCGTTGCTGCCCACGCTTCCCACAGGAGAAGCTGTTAATCAACTGTATATGGCTTATCGTCAGAGGTGTGTCTCCCTGTTGCTCGTCGTATTCGAGGTGCTGACGTCTCACAGGGCTCTACGACTTGGGGCCGCACGAAACGCGTGCCTGTCTCGTGCTGCCGACGCGTGGCGTCGGGGCGATGGAGCAGCCGCGAAACGCTTCAGCCGTGAAGGTCACGACCTGAATGCGAAAATGGCGGCGGAGATGGTCGAGGCGGCGGGTAAACTGGTCAGAGAACGGGCGCGGCTAGCTGAACAGGCGGTTCGTGGGCGTGACGTGAGCTGGTCCGACGACCCTGGTGACCGGTCTGCGCGCGGACGTATCTGTGGTGCAGGACTTGGTGTTCTGCTTGGAATTGCGAGCCAGTCGATTGGCAGTGATACGAAGTTAACGCCTGAGGAGCGCACGGAGGGTATGCTTGATCTGCATGGTCTGCATGCTGCGGAAGCTAGTGAAGTCTTGGAAGAATTCTTGCTTGCGGTATGTTATCTATTCCACAGTAGTGTATGCGCCGATGCTGACCGCGTGCGTGCCTGATAGCTGGAGAGGGAGCACTTCTACGGGCTAGGTGAGTCTAATCATGTACCAACATATGGCGAAGCCTCTCTTAGCCCTCGTCGTAGCATATCTCATCGTTGGAGAGGAAAAACATACGGGAACACAGGACCCTGCTCGGGGCGCGTCAAAGACTCGCCTTGCTACTGGCGTGCGGGAATGGCTGCACACATGGGGTTATCCCTGGAGCGAGCGCGACGGCGTGATATGTGTCGACCCTCTCACGCATGGTTAATCAGGAACGGTTATTTGGAAGGCATGCGTGCTGGTACAGCTGCCTGTGTCTCAGTGTAGCAGAAGGCCTGACAGAGAGACGGCGGAAAGACGGGGCGTGTAGGTTTATTGGAAGTGTATGGAAATGGGACCGGTCGAGGATAGGATTGTACCTGCTAGAGTATATTGCTGTTTACTTGGATTCGATGTACATTGTTGTCCGTAGCGTGGACCGTCAAACACGCATAACATATGTTGGCTGGCTACTGATGTATGTTGCGTGCGAGACGAGGCGAACATCACTGATTGGGAGATCTGAGGACGGGTTGCATCGCCGTCGTATGTTGCGCGGTCTCCATGCATCACTGCCCCGATCCGAACTGGGACAGCCGGCGCAGGGCGGGAGTTTGCCCGCACAGTTCAAGGTTGCATTCCAACGCTCACGACCATTCACGACTCTTCTTCAGCCTCTTTCATGACACTCACGTCTCCATCGCCCGCCATGTCCGACGCACACGCCGGCGACCCCCAGTCTGTCCTCCACTCCGACTCCAACCGTCCGACCTCGATCGACCTTACCCTCGAGCTCGAGCGTGAACTGGACAACGAGTCCCTTCCCAACTCCCCAAACCCACCGCGGCCGCAATCTCTAGATACCCATGTGCTCGCTTCCATCGTTACCCAGCTTCGGCTCTCCTTGGAGGAGGTCACGAAGGACCGCGATACCCTTGTGGAACAAGTTGCAGAGGCCCGCACGCGCGAAGGCGGCCTGAAGGAGGCCCTGGACCACGTCACCGACAAGTGTATCCGCATGGAGTCCGACCTGGAGAACGCGGCGAGCCAGCGCAAAGAGGACGAGGAGACGATCTCGATGTTACGGACAAAGGTCGAAGAGAGCAGGTGCGTTGCCGCCACTCGACTGGGCCGGCCTCTCGCGCTTTGCTAACGGTCAAGCTCTTCCAGACGTGCGCTGATGCGACTCCAGACGGAGAAACGCATGAGCGTCGCATCCAATCTTTCCCTCGACCTCTCCCGCCCTCCGCCTGCCCATGCATCGCTTAGCGGACCGCCCTCCGCTCGTCGCCAATCGTTCCAGCCTTTGACCGGCACATCTGCCGGACGTATGGGTCACCGAAGGATTTCGTCCGTCTCAGACTCTGGCGTGCTCGCCAATGCCTACGGAGACGTTGGTTCATGGCCTCCCCCCTCTCCACGGTCTCAACATATCCCCGCATCTCCGGACGCTACCCCCACTGATCGTGCTCCACCTGCGCACAACCGTCGTGTCTCGCTTCTCTTTGGCCGCGGCTCTGTAACTCAGCCTGAGTCCGCGAGCGACCTTGAGCTCGAACTGCTACGTAGGCAATTGCAGGTCGCAAATCAGCAATTGGATGACACCAAGCGCGACCTCGTGGAAATACAGGAAGCTCGAGAAGCATCCGAGCTGTGCGTCCGAGCTCTGCGCACATTCATCGCCGAGAACAACGTTGGCATTCCTGCCTCTATAGGAACCGGAAAACCCGCGCCACCACCAACGCACTCGAAACAGGGGAGCACCGCATCCCGGTGGGGGTTCAGGCTGTGGACCAATGTGGAGCCTGACTCTGCGCCGCAGCCAGACACCGCTTCTCCCGCATCTACGCCTGTTCAGACTGCGCCGAGCAAGTTTGGGGCGTTGTTTACCGGACGGAAGAGCACCTCGTCTGCGCCTCCGCCACGGCCTTTCTACGACTCTGTCCACCAAGAACCTATGTTCAACGGATCGGACACATCGTCGCTGCCGGATTCATCTGGGCCGATCAGCCCTGCATCAGAGGTGCCCCATCCCAGCTTAAATGAACTAGGGGATGAAGAGGTTGCGGTGAAGAGAGTAGAAAGGGATGTTGTTCCGCCGTTCGAACACTCTGAGGAGATCTCAGTTTCATAGATAGTTGTTAATGATCGTCCAGGGACCTTTGTTTCTCCTCCCGGTGATTTGTAGTATATCAGCCCGACCTGTATAACAGTAGATTTTCTGCCCCATGATATGATGACCCTGAATGTTCTGATTCTTCACAGACTTGGATGTCAATGGCATATATGTACAGGTGAGGGTCAAAGCATATATTGTAAGGTTTCGATACGACACGCTGTGCGACCAATACAACGGGTTCAAAGGTTTACACAAGTCGAATGCCGGCATTGCACGTGTCTCGCGCCTCCGAGGTGCGAGCCGGCACCACCTTTGGTACCGAGTTACTCCCCGGAATGTACGGTGGCGCTCAAAAGTCATGCACACCGGCATTTTGTCACTTTCTTCGAGTCTTGCATGCGCCTATGAGCATCCTGATAGCTGCAACTTGTACAGAACTGTGTAGGATGAATATCTGTATACTCTTGTACCCTACATCATCAATAATATTTGGACAAAATGATTAAATGGGCAGACACATATTAGGTGCCATAAGCACCCAAGTTCTGTGCAGCAACAACTTTCTCATTCAAGCAGATTCTGGGTTGAAACTCTGTTGCTGTTGGAGCACGCAATCCGAGCGCAGGGCGCGTTGCGAGCGAGGTACAGTGCCTTACAAAACTATTTCCAGAAATGACCATCCAGCGCCTTTTTCTAAATATCTCGGTAATGGCTGCATGGAATGCTACAATTGAAACTATTTTAGGTAGCTATATATCTTGGCTTTCTATAAATACTTGGTTCATAAATTTTGGTGGTGATTTTCCAAAGTTATGACATGTTCTTTACCCACATCTCCTGGAAACAGGTTTGTAACAGGCAGTTCAGCAGGAAACAATCAAATCGTTTTTGGTCAAGTGTGTTGTGAATGTCACATGATACTGTGGGAATATATTGTCTAATGTTTACTGAGGTGATGCCACATCAGCACTGCTGGAATACACCTGTACTTCTGCTACCACCATGCCTCCAGCACTCTCTGATGCAACTGTCAAAAACATCATCCATCTCTGTAACCAGAAGCTCTCCATCTCCATGATACACAACAAAACTGGTGTCAGCAAAGGCCAGATCAACAAGATTTGCTCTGCCAACTGCCCTGGAGTCCACAAGTCCAAGGGTGGTCACCCATCACTCCTTTCCCCTACCGACATCCGCCATGCTACCCGCTTGATTGAGGCCGGCCATGTTATGCTTCAGTTCTCTGTTAGTGGCTATCGAGCGCACTGTTAGAACTGGAAGCCAGGTTGGGCGAAGAGGAGAGGTTCAGATGAGGAGTTCAGGGGGTGAAACAGGAGATTGAAGCTGGGGCTCTACCCTGAGCCCCCTGGTCTTATATACATGTGGGGTGGAGTCATATCCAGTATGACTCACCATGGGTCTGAGTCACTATGAGTCCATATAAGTCACTACTAGTCAGGAATGAGTCACCATGAGTCACCACACCTCTGGAGCCTACATGAGTCAGAGTGCTACTAGTAATCAGTCAATTGTAACATTACCCCCCCCCCCCCCCCTAAGGCTGATCGTCCTCGATCAGACGTACTCCAACTCGTTGTTGTTGTTGACAACGATGGGGGTTGGAGGTCGGGCCTGGAGGTCCCGCGGGTTGACGGTGGTGGGTAGATCCATTGCAACGGGAGGAGGGAGGTAAGGGGGTCGTGGCAGGGGCAGGATCCTTGTCAACCGGATGCCAAGCAGGGCTCTGAGGGCGATGTTCTCAATGTCGCGCTCGAGGTCCGCTTCTGGCAATGGAGGGGTACGTGGGCGTGACTCGAGGGGTGGGAGCGAGGCTGGGGTACCTGGACAATTTGGGGGGCTGGAGAGATGCTCTGCCAGAGGGGGCCAAGAGGTGTGATTCTCCTGATTGGTGTCGTTGTCATCATGGGTGGTCCATCCGTGTGCCACAAGGGGAGGTTCTCCCCAGGTACCATCATTGAGGGATGACTCGGCCCCCATGATCCGCTGCCAGTGGGTCTGGTTGTAGGGGTGAATCCCCCCAAGGTAGGAGTGCCGCGCCGGGCCATTATAGGCCGGGTTGGGGCAAGGACATCCTTCATACTGGTTGACCAGGAGGAGGGCGTAGAGAGGGTTGAGGGTAGGGATGATACCGAGGAGGAGGACAATTTGTCCCAGACTCCTGTCCGCGATCCTGTAGTTCCAGTGGATTGCTGAGTCGATGGCTGCCAGTGTGTCCTGGTGGAGGCATTGGTCCTTGCTGGGGTTGAGGGCCACAAACCTCCTCATGAGGTGGAGGGAGGCCAGCGTGTCGGCTGCGCCCTGGTAGTTGTCCGCGGAGATCACTGTCTTGCTCCGATAGCGGACGAGGATGGTGTGCGTGATGCCCTGTAGGTCAGGGTGGAGGAGGGTCCATCTGACACGGTCCGCCAGTGACCTGTCGGTGTAGATGGAGGTCGGGGGGTGCGGAAGGTGGTGGTAGAAGGGGAAGGCCCTCTTCACCCATCTGAAGCAGCTGAGGTTGATGTTGGGGACAGCCCCAGGGATGTTGAGAGGGATGGAGGGTGTGGGGGTGTGGTAGGCAGTGCGGCAGGAGTGGCGAGTGCGATATTAACTTACAAGTCCTGATGCGGGCGCTTACCGCCCGCGTCCTCGGCCGTCTCCGTTCCCCCACGCGTTTGCCTCATGTTTCCGCACATACCTCGCTCGACGCGTCGTCCCCAGTGCTTCAGTTCTCCATATACTGAAGCACCGGTGAGCCTTCTATTCCCACCGCCCGTGTATGCCTTATACTGACACCTATGTAGCTTCTGTTTAGGTACATGACTATGCAATATGAGTTCTCCATATACTGAAGCACCGCTTCTGTTTAGTGCACCCTCCCGCCGTCGGCCTCACTTCGTTTACAGGTTATGAGCCCTGCGGCTCTCTAAACCATGGCAGACATCCACCACATCACCCCCGAACTCCCCTCAAACTCCTCGGACTCGACATTCTCGTCGATCACCAAGATCCCGCTCCTGATCGAAGATGGGACAAATTGGGTACTCTATAAGGCCCAGTTCCTCGCGGTCGTGTACGCGAAAGGTCTCCGAAGGTACCTAGAGGGTAGAGAATGCCAACCGCAGCCAACAACCGCCTACGGGGTCGATTCGGAAGCCGACAAACAGTACGAGACCGCACTCGACAAATGGTCAGCAAACCATGCGACCATCAAGTCCCTTCTCTTCCAAACGCTCCCGGAGTCCCTCAAGCTCAAAATTGCACCCCTCGCACGCGCGACCGACATGTGGCTAGTTGTCACAACGCGCTACGACAACCAGGGCAACTTCGTGCAAGTCGGGATCCTCCAGCAGATCCAGTGCCTCAAGTGCGACGAAGGCACGGATCCGCGCCCCACCCTCACTCAGCTCGCCAAGCTTCGCTCCGAGTACGCGACTGCCGGAGGCACTCTCTCCGACGACCAGTACAAGGTGTACATCCTCGCCCTCCTACCGATCTCCTACCGCCCCGCTATCCGCGCTATCCTCGCTTCAGCGCAAGCCTCAAATGTCTCGGTCACCTCGACGGCTCTACTCAGCGCGATCAACAGCATTGCATGGGACGAGCACGCTCTAGACGGCGAACCACAGGCGTCCGCGCTCGCTGTGCGAGGGATCAAGTGCTTCAACTGCAACAAGGAAGGTCACACAAAGGCGGAGTGCTGGAGCAAGGGCGGTGGCAAGGAGGGCCAAGGGCCAAAGCGTCGAGGGAGGAAGAAGCGAGACGACAAAGGGAAGGCGAGAGAGGACGCAAACGAAGCCGCGAAGGTCGCCGTCATCTCCGCGCCGGTCGCGAGCAACACCACGCTGCAGACCCTCATTGACGCGACATTCTGGGATGAATCGGCGTGTCTAGTTGCCACCGACTTTGCAAAAGTATCAGCAAGCCCACTGAAGCCCACGCCATACACACGCCTCGTCAACTCGGGCGCATCCCGCCACTTTGATCCTCACCGCGACAACTTCACTGCCTTTCGCTCTATTTCCCCCATCCCCAGCAACTCCGCTGACGGTCGTGTGTTTCACGCAACAGGCGAGGGAGACGTGCGCGTCGCCGTTCGACACGGCAGACACATCATCAGCTTCGTTCTGCATCACGTCCTCTACGCCCCGTCCATGCCTATCGCCCTCACCTCCATCAGTCAGCTGGTCAAGCACGGCTTTCAGGTCCACTTCGAGCGAGATGGATGTCACATCGCAACGCCCGCTGGGACCGCACTCCCCATCATCACTGAGCGCAGCGGACTGTACCCCTTGTCAGGCATCAAACTGAGCAGCGCTGCGCGAGCGACTGAACACGCTGCCACAGCTATGTCGCAGCTCGAGTTCCACCGATGCATGGGTCACGCCTATCCCCCGACACTCCGGAAGATGGTCTCAGAAGGAGTCGTCACCGGCATTGATCTTGACGCAGCAGAGGTGGACTTCTGTGAAGTCTGCATACAGGCCAAGCAAACTCGCGAGCCTTTTCCCAAGGAGCGATCGAGTCCGCGTGCAGAATGGTACGGAGAACGCGTTTATACGGACGTGTGGGGCAAGGCGCAGGTACGCTCATGGAACGGAAAGGAATATTTTATCACATTCCTCGACGATCACACCGACGAGGCCTTCGTCTCGCTCATACGGACCAAAGACGAAGCTCTGAAGACGTACCAGGCATACGAGGCGTGGACTAAGTCGCATCGCGGTGTCACTGAGATCAAGACGATCCAAAGCGACCGTGGCGGCGAATATATGAGCAACGCCTTCGTCGAGCACCTCAAGAGCCACGGCACCAGCTGTCGACTCACCGTCCACGACTCGCCTCAGCAAAATGGCAAAGCTGAACGTCTCAATTGTACGCTCCTCGAGCACGCACGAGCTCTTCTCCTCGACGCGCAACTTCCCAAATCCCTGTGGAGCGAAGCCGTCATGCACGCAACCTGGCTACGCAACCGCACGACGTCCGTGAACACGCCTGGTCGCACCCCATACGAGCTCGCCACTGGCAGCAAGCCGGACCTCGCACACCTCCCTCGCTTTGGCGCTACATGCTGGGTGCTACAACAGAACGTCGGGAAGCTCGATCCTAAGTCGAAACCAGGCCGATGGGTCGGATACAGCCTGGAGAGCAAGGGACACAAGATATACTGGCCAGAACGCCGCACCGTCTCTGTGGAACGAGACGTGCGCTTCCCACCGGAACAGCATGCAACCGCAAGCGTTCGTGTTCAGTCCGAGGGGGAGCTGGTATCTGGCGACGTCCCGAACACACCTGCTACTCGCCCTGACCCTGCCTCCATCACTCAAAGCACTCGCTCATCGACGCCCTCCCCATCTGTATCTGCACCCACAAGCTCTCGTGTCTCTGTCGCCCCCTCTTCCTCTTCATCAACACCCTCATTGTCTAACACACAGCTGTCGCTCGAGCATGATGCCGAGCAGAACGCGCCCGCCCCAGCACCCAAGCTTGAGCCCGAAGGCCGTCCACAACGCGTCCGCAAGCCATCTGCATGGATACGCGATCTTCAAGCTGGCATTGGTACAACAGGAGGCCGTGGTGCACAGTGCGTACCCAGAACGATACTCAATGAGGACGCACGGCTCGCTGCAGAGACCTGGGAGTATGAGACTGTCGAAGCAAACGAGGACGAGCCACCCTACGACAAAATCAATGATGATGCAATACTCTTCGCATTCGCTGCAATGAGCTCGGAAGACGAGCCGTCATACCGTCAGGCGATGGCCGGCCCCGAGCGAAACGAGTGGAATGCAGCTACGGACGACGAAATCGGTCGCATCAGGAAGATGAAGACATACGTCCTCGTCCCACGGCCGCCCAACGTCAACGTCATCGGCATCGTCTGGTCAATGCGAAAGAAGCGTAACGAGCGCAACGAAGTGGTCAAATTCAAGGCACGCCTCTGCGCTCAAGGCTTCTCTCAGGTCTACGGGATTGACTACATGCTCACTGCTTCACCTACCGCTCGTGCATCATCTTTCCGTCTTGTTCTTGCTCTCGCTGCTGCCAACGACTGGGAGATCCACCAGATCGACTTCAAAAACGCGTACCTTAATGGCGACCTCGACGAAACAATTTACATGCGACAGCCACCTGGCTACGAGGTCCCCGGCAAGGAGCACTACGTCTGGCGACTTCAGAAAGCACTATACGGACTCAAACAGGCCGGACTTCTGTGGTACCGCGTCGTTTGCGCACTTATGGACGAGATCGGCCTCACTCGAAGCGACTACGACCCTGGCGTGTTCCATCTTGTCCTCAACAATATTATCATCATTATTGTCATCCACGTCGACGATTGCACCCTCGTCACAAACAGCGTCCCACTCATGGCCGCGCTGAAGCAGCAACTCGCCCAACGATACGAGATCGTTGACCTCGGAGAAATACGCTGGCTCCTCGGGTACGAAATTCGTTGTGACCGCTCCGCTCACACCATTTCGCTTTCTCAAGGCGCGTACATCGACACGCTCCTCTCACGCTTCAACATGGCCGACGCACATCCGCTTTCTATTCCACTCGACCCCCACGCGAACCTGTTCGACTTCTCGCTGAATGACGATGAACGAGCGGCCATGCACGACAAGCCCTATGCACAACTAGTTGGCTCGCTCATGTATGCCGCCACCAGCACTCGCCCGGATATCGTGTTCGCTACGTCAACACTCGCTCGCTTCATGTCCGATCCTGCCACGACTCACTGGGAGGCCGCGAAGCGTGTTCTGCGCTATCTCAAGGGCACCCGCGACCACGTCCTCAATCTCGGCTCAACTTCGGAGGGCCTTATTGGCTACACCGACGCCGACTGGGCATCGCAGGCTCACCGTCACTGCATTTCCGGATATGTTTTCCTCTTCACCGGTGGTGCTATCAGCTGGCGTTCGCACAAGCAGCCCATTATCACTCTCTCGACGACCGAGGCCGAGTACATTGCTGCCTCCGATGCCTCTCGGGAGGCCGTCTGGCTCCGACGACTCCACACTGAGCTCACTGCCACATCCCCTTCCTCTCCGACACCTCTTCGATGCGATAATCAAAGCGCGCTCAAGCTCATTCGGAACGTCGACGTCTTTTACGCTCGCACAAAGCACATAGACATTCGTTACCACTCAATCCGAGAGCTCGTTGTCGATAAGCTCATCACACTCGATTACTGCCCTACCTTAGAGATGATCGCTGACATATTTACGAAGGCTCTTCCCCGTCCTCGTGTCGTTACTCTTAGTGTATTCCTCGGACTACATCAGGCTTGAGGGGGAGTATTAACTTACAAGTCCTGATGCGGGCGCTTACCGCCCGCGTCCTCGGCCGTCTCCGTTCCCCTACGCGTTTGCCTCATGTTTCCGCACATACCTCGCTCGACGCGTCGTCCCCGGTGCTTCAGTTCTCCATATACTGAAGCACCGGTGAGCCTTCTATTCCCACCGCCCGTGTATGCCTTATACTGACACCTATGTAGCTTCTGTTTAGGTACATGACTATGCAATATGAGTTCTCCATATACTGAAGCACCACTTCTGTTTAGTGCACCCTCCCGCCGTCGGCCTCACTTTGTTTACATGCGAGGCATTGTTGAAGGGGTTGATGTCATTGAGAGAGATAAAAGCAAGTGGGAGAGGGCTGAGAGGCTCCAGAGTGAGTTGGGGGATGGAGAGCTTAGGCCAAAAAGGTGCCTTTTTTTATAGGCTTTCAGGATTGTTTGGGCGTGTTTGAGGTCCTTATCTCTGAGCCATTCATTTTCATGACTCGGTCTTCCTTTCCAAGTCACCAGGTATTGGATGCTGCCTCACTTCCTGTGATTGATGATTGCCTCAAGTTCCCACTCTTCCATGCCATTTATTGCTTCCTGTGGTGGGGTGATGTAGTTGGGCCCATGCTCCAGAGTAGTGCAGTAATGGGAGATAAGGGACGTGTGAAAGACTGGATGGATTCTCCACGACCCTGGGAGCCAGAGTTTTACCGTGGTGGGTCCCATGACCTGTTCAATAACAAATGGGCCTTTGCGTTTTGGTGCGAGCTTGCGGTTGGGATAGGGCAATGACAAATTGGTGGATTTCAAGAAGACTTTGTCCCCCTTCTTGAAGGTCACATTACCAGCTGCCTGTCGTTTGGCCATGGCAGCTGAAGCCCGTGTGTGAGCGGCCAGTGCATTCTCCTGCCATTCCGTGAGTCTTCCGAGTTGTTCTTTTGTGCTCAGGTGTTTTGGTCTCAGATGTGTTGTTCCAATAGCACGTGGTTGGTATCCCATGAGCAATTCAAAAGGGCTCTTGCCTGTGACAGAGTGGGTCCGCTGATTGTGTACGAATTCAAACTGTGGGAGCAGAGTGCTCCATGTATCAGGGTAGTTTCCACAGTATATCCGGAGAGCCACTTTGAGTTCCTGGATAGCACGTTTTGATTGGCCATCCATTTGGGGGTGGTGCGCCGTGCTCATTGATTGGTTGATACCAAGGATCTTGTTCAGTTCTTGGTATGCCCTGGAGATAAATTGCAGGCCTCGGTCCAAGATGACTCTGTCTGGGAGTCCATATCGACAGTAAACATCTCGTGCTAACATATTTGCCGTATCCATGGTGTCCGTCTCTTTTGTACATGGAGTAAGGACAACGGCTTTGGTAACATCATGGTCGACGACTATTTGCACTGCATCGTATCCGTTGGATGGGGGAAGTCCTGTAACATAGTCCATGGTGATTGTGCTGAACGGCCGGGGGTTTCCTTGGTGAGGTATAGGCATCATTCCAGGGTTCGTGGGGTGCGTATTGATCTTGGCGGTTTGGCAGATTGCGCATCCTTTCACAAACTGAGTAATGAAGTGGCGCATTCCTGGCCACCAGTATTCACGCGCTATCAGTTCGTATGTCTTCTGGATGCCTAGGTGCCCCATAATTGGTGGGTCGTGGTGGTTCCTGACAATTTCTCGTCGCAGGTCATCATCAGGTGGAATGTAGACTTTGTCTTTGAACAACACAATCCCTTTGTCCATCTTCCAGTCTTCTTTCTTGCCAATGAGTGGTTCTTTTTTGAGATGCCAGGCGTTGTTCATTGATTCCATGACCGTTTTGTCGCGTGACACCGTTTCTCGAATCCTTTCCTGGAGCTCCACATGTACTGCCTTGGTGAACAGTTCATCTGGGAGCATGACTAGATCTTCATTGTCGTGTGCTCCAGTGTTATGGTCTGATCGTCAAGACAGGGCATCTGCTTGTGCAAGTGTCTTTCCTGGTTGGTGCACGAGTCGATAGTTGAACTGTGATAGGAATAAACTCCAGCGTGCTTGTCAGTGGTTGAGTTTCTGCACGCTTCTGAAGTATGTCAAGTTTTTGTGATCGGACAATACTTCGACCAGTTGTTCTGCGCTGTCACGGTAGTGTCGCCATGCTTCAAATGCACAAATGATCGCCAGTAGCTCTCTGTCGTAAATCTGGTAGTTGCGTTCCGTTGTGGTGAAAGCTTTGGACAGGTAGGTGCATGGGTGCCATAAGTTATCCTCCCCCTTCTGACGCAAAACTGCCCCGGTTGCAACTTTGGAGACGTCACATTCAATTTGGGTCTGGCATGACCAGAATAGGCGCTTCCAGAAATCGTTGTTTCAATGCTTGAAACGCTCGTTTGCAGTCTGGTGTCCATTCCCATGTTTTTCCTTTGCATGTCAGATTGTTCAAGGGTTTGGCTATGTCCGCATATCCCCGAATGAATCGTCGGTAGAAGTTGGCAAATCCTAGAAAGCTCTGTACGTCTTTGACCGTTCACGGTGTCTGCCATTCTTTTAGCCCTTCGAGTTTGACTGGGTCCATGGCTAATTGTCCTGGTTGAATGACTGCTCCGAGGAATTCCACTTTTTGTTTGTCGAATTCACATTTCTCGCCTTTCAGGTAGAGGTCGTGTTCTTTAAGCCTTTGCACAACTAACCGTGTCTGCTTCTGGAGTTCTTCCTTGGTTTTTGCAAAAAGGAGAATGTCGTCCATGTAGATTACTAGCCATCCTTCCGCTAGGTAGTCTCGGAAGAGGTCGTTCATCATGGCTTGGAATGTGGCCGGTGCATTGCATAGGCCAAAGAACATGACCGTTGGTTCAAATAACCCTCGAGACGTTTTGAACACTGCTTTCCATTGATCTCCTTCCTTGATGCATACGTTGTTATACTCAGCCTGTACATCAAGCTTGGAGAAGTATTGAGCATCTTTGAGTTTGTTGAGCAGGTCGGATATCAACAGCAGTGGGTAGACATTCTTGACTGTCCCTTCATTAAGGTAACGGTAGTCCTGTACCGGTCTCAGAGTGCTGTCCTTTTTCTTTACAAAGAATACGGGTGACGCCATGGGGGATTTGGATGGGCGAATATAGCCTTTGGCCAGGTTTTCATTGACAAACTTGTCCATTTCCTGACGTTCTCCGGGAGAGAGTGGAATGATTTTGCAGTCTCTTGGGACAAAGCCTGGTTTGAAATCTATAGCATGATCCCAAGGTCGCGAAATAGGCATTCGTTCTGCTACCTTCTTTTCGAAGACGTCCTTCAGATCTTTGAGATAATCTGAGAGAATGTCGTCCAAAGTCTTTGCTGACTTTTGACCCTGTGCTTGCACTGCTAAGTTCGTCAAGATGGTAGCTTGGCAGAGTTGTAGGTCGTCCTTTGTCTGCTTCCATAGCGTGGTGATGGTTGTATTGGGTCTTTCATCCCAGTGTTCATCATCTTCTGGGTTTTTGCCAACATATTGTTATACTGCTTGTACATCCTGGATTTCTCTGTGTGGTAGTCCCCACATAGGGACCCCTGGTGGTGGGTCGTTTTTGTTCTGATATTCCCGGAGGGCCTGGTGCTTTTTGATGACCTTGGGGTCGAATTTGAAGTGTCCTGAACTCCAATCAATACATGGATTGTATCGTCGAATCCAAGGGATGCCTAGGATTGCATCGTCTCTTCCTAAGTCTGCGACATAGAAGTTGGTTGGCAGTGAGTGCCCTCGTATGACAAAGTTTGTTTCGATGTGATGGGTGACTGTTCCAATGGTATTGATACTGTCGTCTGCATTTCTGAATCGGATGGGTTTCGGAAGTCGGACCATGGGGAGTTGGTACTTGTCGACAATTCTTTGGTTGATAATGGTTGCATCTGCTCCTGAGTCAAACAGTGCGCGTATCCCGACGACTTTGGGTCCACACTCAACATATCCTGACAGCAAATAAGCGAACCTGCGTTGCTGTGCTAGGGTGACAAATGAAATAGTGTAGTCCCAAGGATTAGACGGTACTGGCGTCGAGTCAGTCCGACCCATCAAAAATCCGCACCGTCCTCTTCCTCCACGGCATTGAGTGCCAGCTCTGGTTCTTCATCGGCTCCATTTGCTGATTCTTCATCTTCTTGTTTGACAGCTTGAGTCTTCGCATCAGATCGCTTCTTCTGGGGGCAGTTGGCTGCGCGATGACTGGGTTCGCAGTAATGAGCACCACCGGCATACCACACCAGAAAACCCTGCCTTTTGTCTCTCTGCGCTCGCGCGCGCGGGCTCTTCAAGGCGTGCGCATCTCTACGCATCCCCAAGTCACTGTCCAAGTCCTCCCTCCTCCTCCAGTTTGTGCAGGGCGCGCAAACGCGCTTGGGCTCCGCCCGAGGGGACATTTTGTGTCTCCAGGGGCCTCCCAGTCTCTCAGCCCCGGCAGTGCTCAGGTTTTGATCAGTTACGCATCAGTGGTGCGTGTACCGCGCGCCCCCAGACCTGATTGCGTGCTCAGCGTGCAGGACGTTCCGGCTTCCGTTTCCAAGTATCTTCTGTCTCGTAGCACATGTTTTGATTCAGCCTCCGGGCATTCCTGTACATAGTCATTTTGGGGCATTCAAACCCCCCAGACAATCCACCCCTTACTCTCTCATCTTTGGGAATGTGTCCCTTGTGCTCCCTGACAAGTATTGTGCCCGACCTGCTTGCTGCGTGCCAGGAAAGCTCTCCGCCTTGACAGCGTAAAGTCAGTTGCGTCCACTGCGTTTTACTGCATTTTTACTGCGTTCACTGTTTTTTCCCCTGCATTTTCACTGCTTTTTTACTGCGTCTACTGTGTTTACTGCGACACCGTGATACTGCGATACTGCGCCCCCACTGCGAGTGCTGCGTCCCCACGCCGGGTGCTATACTGATATTGTGAACCACACGCGCTGAGCTTAGCATTGCGCGCGCGCCCTACCCTCGCGCTCCCCAACTCATCCCCATCCCCGGCGGCCTAGCAACGATCCTAGGGAGTCAATACAACTGGCCTTGCACAAATAAGCAAATTCTGGTGTAATAGAATCTGTGGTATATCCAGAGTCAAAGAGCACTAAGCCCTTGACTCCATTGATGGAAATCTCCACACATAACGTGTGTTGTGTGTCCATCGTACATGCAGGTTGTGCTTGTGGATCCTCAATGCGCTGTACTTTGGTGTTGTACATCCAAGCATGTCTTGCAGTGTGGTCTTGACCCACTGCCATGCTATGTATGTGTATCGTATTCGATACCACCCTGGTAAGGGGTTCCACTTGCATACTCGCAAAGCCCACTTGATCATATTGATCAGCTGAGTCCAGCACATCTTCACTATTGGACTCATATTGAGATCCTCCCCACCCGTAATCCGATTGGGGATATCCCTCTAGGATTTTCACTTCCATTTCGTCATCTAACTTTATGTTGTCTTCCTCTGCAATTTTATTAATGCTCTCAGTCTCGTTAACTGGTTTGTTGTACGTGACTGGTTCATGATTGGAGGTGTTGTCCAATACACGTTGTGCAAACATACGAGGACCATGGTTCTTGCGTTTGCCTAAATTGGGGCAAACTGAATCAGACGTGAAATGTCCAATTTGTCCACATGAGAAGCAAGTCTGAGTGGCCTTAGTGGCCGTCAGCTTTACTGTGGGGTGAGTTGCAGTAGGTCCTGCCTTACACGGCTTATCCCCTGTTTGACCTCCCATACGAGGCCAAGAATTGTCTATTGGCTTTGCTTTATTATGGACTGGTCTTGAGAATGACAATTGTTGTGTCGGGTTATGTGGGGGGTTTGTCAACTTCTGTCGAGAATTCACATCCTTCATAGGACATGTTGTCGTAGTTGACACAGAATGGTTAGGACTATCATGAGCATGCCTGCGCATATGCATGGTGCACATATTCTGCTCAATGTCCAGAGCAGCGTGATATAGGTCGGTTAAGGTGTTATATTTAACAGATAGTCCATTAACTACTGCTATAACATGCTCGAAGCTTTTGGGCAATGCATCAAGGAACCTAGTCCTCATCTGATAATGCGATGGATGCTCCCACATCCTATCAGATATGTAAAGTAGCCATTCGTATAGAACGGCCACTCCTCCTTTGTTAGTGTCGTACTTCAGATGCTCAAACTGTTGGGCTGCGTAAAGGTAATTATATCTATGGATAAACCTGCGGAATAGTCTGATTATGGCCTTGGCAAAAAGCCACTTCCTCTTCTCGTGAGACATAGACTGTACTGTATTGTAGAACTATAATGCAGCCTCATCCGTAAGACTAGAGCTAAGCAGACATAGCCTGTCTGTGTCCATGCTGTCTCCGGTGATACAGAGTGTATGGAAATATTCCAGCAGTCCACGTAGCCAAAGTTTGAACTCATTCAAATTGTCCTTGCCATCGTATGTTTTTTGGCAGCGGTAATTTGGACATCTTGAGGTAGGCTGGCAGAGGAGAGGTAGCTTCTTTGCTTACCATCTCCTCTATCATGTCCAATAATCTCTGGATGCCAAAACTATCTCGCGCTATTGGACTAGGGCCCAAATGAGCCATTTCAGGTGACTCATATACCGTATTGGCATTGTGCTTGATAGTGGGGCGGGCATATACCATCCCGCCCATGGCTGAGGGAGCCATCTACTGGCAATGTTGTAGTCCGGGCATAGCTGGAGAGAGAGCGTTTCCTGCTATTGTTACATCCATGCCAACTCCGACCTACTCCAATCTACCCCGTCAACCCCGTACATACTCCGATCGTTACTCCGCACTTACAATAAAGTTATCACAGACCCTTCCGGTTATGTCTCCGGCCCGGTGCCAGAACAATAGTCTTATTGTGTTTCTTTACTTATTTCCAACTCCACTCATTTCCAGTACAATTCCGAACTCTGCTATTGTCTTGTAGAACAATAAGGAACTTAGTATATATTACCTACCTGGATGTACTACATACCTCAGTTCGGAAATCTCGTTATTCTCGTCCTTCTTGTCTTATCCAAATTCCCACTTGAACTTTCCAACTCCAATCATATTGGTCGTCCTCACCTCTGCTCGTCCGACGTCTGAACCTGACCTCCGGTTCCATCGGACTTGACAATACTCTGGCTTTACTCTTCCTCATCCTCTACATCTCCCCACTATTCCCCCTGACTCTCGTAAATAGGAGACACTTGGTGTTACGGTTGAGGGCGTTGGTAATACCTTTGCCGAAGTCTCCCCTTGTGCATTGTTAACTACCGTACTAACTCCGACATCCGATCTTGATGTACTCTGAAGTCCGACGGTACTCCCCGGCGCACGGTCCTAACAGTATTTCCAAACTCATCTCGACCTCGCACCATGGACACCAATCCCGACAACACTTTCCGTGGGTTTTCAGCCCACCGCATCCGAGTCCCTGTGGTAGCACCCACACCCGAATTACCTCCAACAACCCCAGAGCAACGGATCACAACCGTGGACCTGCATTTCTCGCAGACTCAACTTCCTGGCCTCTTCTCCCCAAACAACCCCTTCTACAGCCAGGAGCCAACTGGACAATCCCGCCAGTCACAGACTGCGCCCGCAGGCCCCATTCCACTTCTGGAGCTGAGCGGAGCTAATACTCCGATTGGCAGAGCTGCGCAAGCGGTTCCTTTGCCTACTCCACAACGAGTCCAGTCCCCCCACAATCCATTTCGCACCGACCCCAATGCTATGCTCGCAGGAGCTATCGCCATGCTCTCTCAGACCCTCCAGAACAACTCCGGGTCTGGTGGAGGCAACTCCGAGCGCAACAATGTCCGCGAGCCAGACCAATTCGACGGCTCTGATCCAACTAAACTTCGACTCTTCTTCGCGCACTTGGAGCTAGTGTTCAAGGCTCGACCTCGAACTTTCAACTCCAAGGAAAAGAAGGTCACCTACGCCATTTTGTACCTCAAGGGCACTGCGCTCCAATGGTTTGAGCCCTACCTCCTTGAAGGCAGTTCGGAGGAAGACTCTCCGCTCTTCATGACCGACTACTCCGCCTTCCAGGACAAACTCCGCACAAACTTTGGACCTTTCAATGCTTCCGGAGCTGCGGAGCACGAGCTCATGAACCTCCACATGGCAGAGAACCACCACATCGCGAAATACATCACTCAGTTCACCCGTCTGGCCACTCAAGTCCGCTGGGGCAATGCCCTGCTCCAATACCGTTTCTATGACGGACTTCCCAACCGACTCAAGGACCGTATCTCCGAAGTCGGCAAGCCAAACACCTTGGTCGGACTTCGCAACCTCGCGCAATCGATTGACAACCGCTACTGGGAACGACGTACGGAACTCTCGCGCGAGTCCAAGTCCGGGGACAAATCCAAGAACGGGTCGGAGAAGAATAAGCAGACCTCCACGCTGCAAACCACCTCCCAATCCTCGACATCCGCTACTCCGAAACCTAACACCGCTAAGCCCACTAAGCCGGCCCAAGGCAACTCTGGAATGCCGAACGCAACTCCGAAGCTGTATGCCGACAAGCTGGGCAAAGGTGGCAAGCTCACCCGTGAAGAGCGAAACAGGCAATTCCAGAACAACCTCTGTATGTTCTGCGGAAAGCCCGGACATGTTGCCGCAGACTGCCAGAAGCGCATGGCCTTGGCTAAGGCCCGCGCGGCCCAAGTGCCCCAGGATGCTGCTCCGCCCGCAGCAATTCCTCCACTCACTGCCAAGACCGAGGTGGTCCCAGAGGCAAAAAATTAGTCCGCGGTCCTCCGAACTCCGTACCCTTGGAGGACCGCGTTGATGCCTCCGGTGTGGAGACCAAGGTTCGACTCAACACGTCCGCTCTTTCCGATCCCAGTTCCCTCCATGTTTCTCTCTACTCCGACTCTACTCCGAATCCTTTTCCTGCCCTCATAGACTCCGGGTCGTCCCACTGCTTTGTGGACTCCGCCTTTGCGGAGTTACACGGACTTCCCATGAAATCTGTACCTCCGATACAATTACATCTGTTTGACGGTACTTCAAATGAATACTTCACTTGGTCAACAACTATGTCTGTGCACTTCCCGTCCAGAGAAATTCTCGATATCGACTTCTATGTCACCCGCTCGACAAGTCCGTCTCTGCCGTACTGGGATACAGCTGGCTCTCCGACTACAATCCGCTGATTGACTGGAAGAAGCATAGCATCCAATTCCGCACTGCGCCGCCGACTCGTCCTGACTCCGATCCACCGGTTAGAACTCCGGAATTCACTCCAAGCTCTAGTCTGTCGACACCGGTACCTCCGACTCCGGACACTTCCCCATCTGGCCCCCGTGTTTCAATCATTAACGCGGCGGTGTTCGCCCTAGCCTGCAAACTCCCCGGGTCCAAATCCTATACCCTCAATCTCGCCGACACCGACGGCGCGCAATTGTGCGCGGTCTCGGCCAAGGAAGATTCGCCGGACCTCACCGGAGTACCTGCGGAATACCACGAATTTGCAGACGCCTTCAGTAAGAAGAAGGCAGACATCCTCCCAGAACATTGGCCATTCGACCTCAAGATCGAAATAGAGGACGGAGCAACTCCACCTCTAGGTCCAATATACTCGCTCTCAAAGACCGAACTAGACACTCTCCGTGAGTACATTGACGAGAACCTCCAGTCGGGGTTCATACGTCCGTCAAGTTCGCCTTGCGGGGCTCCCGTCCTATTCGTCAAGAAAAAGGACGGTTCACTGCGGCTTTGCGTGGACTACCGGGGTTTGAATAAGATCACCTGGAAAGACCGCTACCCACTTCCGCTCGTGTCGGACTTGCTGGACACTCCGCGAAAGGCGAGCATCTATACCAAGATCGAGCTCCGCCACGCGTACAACCTAGTCCGCATAGCTCCGGGAGACGAGTGGAAGACCGCATTCCGGACCCGCTACGGATCGTTTGAGTGGCTCGTTATGCCATTCGGACTTTCCAACGCACCCGCTGCTTTCCAACGGTTCGTCAATGAAATCTTTGCGGACCTGCTCAACGTCTGTGTGGTTGTCTATCTCGACGACATTCTAGTCTACTCCGACAACCCCGACGACCACCGGAAGCACGTAAAAGAGGTACTCCGCCGACTCCGCAAGCATCGACTATACGCGCGCGCGGACAAGTGCGAGTTCCATACCGACTCGGTTGAGTACCTCAGGTACATCATGTCCCCCGCGGGCCTTACTATGGCAGAGTCGAAGATCAAGGTGATCTTGGACTGGCCCGAACCCCGAAAAGTATGTGATATACAGTCGTTCTTGGGCTTCGCAAATTTCTATCGGAGGTTTATCCATGGCCACTCCAAGATCATCCTACCCCTCACCCGCCTAACCCGCAAATCCGTCCCCTGGGAGTTTTCCGAAGCCTGTCGGAAGTCATTCAATGCGCTCAAGGAAGCCTTCACCACCGCGCCTGTACTCCGACACTGGGAACCAGACCTCCCCATTACAGTGGAAACCGACGTGTCGGACTACACCATTGCCGGTATTTTGTCTATCACCGACAACTCCGGCAAACTCCACCCCGTCGCCTTCCACTCCCGGACTTTAACTGGAGCTGAGTTGAACTACGACACGCACGACAAGGAACTACTCGCAATATTCGAGTGTTTCAAGTCCTGGCAACACTACCTTGAAGGTTCTGGTACCCCGGTCGACGTCGTAACCGACCACAAGAACCTCGAGTACTTTGCCACGACTAAGCTGCTAACCCGCCGGCAAGCCCGCTGGTCGGAGTACCTGTCGCAGTTCAACCTCGTAATCCGATTCCATCCTGGTAAACTTGGAGCTAAGCCCGACGCGCTTACTAGACGATGGGATGTCTACCCAAAAAAGGGAGGCAGCGACTACTCCGTCGTTAATCCTCACAACCTCCGACCGGTATTCATGCAGGAGCAACTAGCCTCATCGCTCCACGCGACAATCCTTCGCGATCCCGTCCTCCGCGCGTCCTACGTTCTCAACGATACCCAGCTCCGAGCGGACATCAAGTCTGCCCAATTCGCTTCTTCCGACCCCAAGTCCGAACTTGCCGAAGCTCGCCGTTTAGCCACCGATGGAAATTCCCGCTGGACCATAGACGAAGATGGTTACTTACGCCTCAATAACAGAATCTATGTGCCGGACTCGGACGACCTCCGACTCTGTGTACTCCGACAATGTCACGACCATCCTACTGCAGGCCATTGGGGTCAAAACAAGACTCAAGCCCTTGTTCTACGCGACTATTTGTGGCCCGGACTACGGATCTACGTTCGCGACTACGTCAAGTCTTGTACCACCTGTGCGCGGAACAAGGTACCTCGGCACTTACCCTACAGCACTTTGAAGCAACTTCCCATCCCCGAACGCCCCTGGAACTCCATATCCATGGACCTCATCGAGCAACTCCCGAACTCCGAAGGCTACTCCGCCATCCTGGTTGTAGTAGACCGACTGTCTAAGCAATCCATATTCATTCCTACCCATGATATGCTGACAGCGGCGGAGTTGGCAGATCTATTCGTTCTGCACGTCTTCTCCAAGCACGGAGTTCCCTCGCATGTCACCTCCGATTGAGGTTCGGAGTTCGTCTCTCATTTCTTCCGCTCCCTCGGCAAAGTCCTTGACATGTGTCTACACTTCACCTCTGGCTACCACCCCGAAGGCAACGGACAAACCGAGCGAGTCAATCAAACCCTCGAGCAGTACCTCCGAATGTATTGCAGCTACCAACAGGACGACTGGTCCCGACTACTCCCCTTGGCGGAGTTCGCGTACAACAACACTCCGAATGCAACTACGGGTATATCTCTGTTCTTCGCGAACAAAGGCTATAATCCGCAGATCACTGTACACCCCGAACGGGATCTCACCTCCGCGAGAGCTCGCAAGTTCGCAGTGGATCTCGATGAACTCCACTCCGTACTCCGACAACACATCACCGACGCTCAACTCCGATATCAAGTCCAAGCGGACAAGCGTCACCTTCCAGCTCCGGAGTACCCAATCGGAAGTTAAGCCTACATCCGCGCTGAACATATCCGTTCCACGCGCCCCACCAAGAAACTATTGGAGAAGTTCCTCGGGCCTTTCACCGTCATAGCTCGTCCTGGTAGCCACTCCTACACCCTCAAACTCCCCGACTCTATGCGCGCCGTCCACCTGGTCTTCCACGTCTCCCAGCTCAAACCAGCAACTCCGAACAACATTCCCGGTCGTGTACAATCTCCGCCACCTCCGATCGAAATAGACGGAGAACCGGAATACGAGATTGCGGAAATCCTCGATTCCAAGATTGACCGACGACATAGGAGTTGCCAACTGCTCTACCTTGTCAAATGGGCTGGTTATGAAGGGACTGACAAAGAGACTTCGTGGATACTCGCCACAGAGCTCGGACATGCGCAAGAACTAGTCTCGGACTTTCACTCCGCTTACTCCGCTAAGCCCGGACCACTCAGTCATTTATCATAATTCACGCTCACACTCATTTCGATCGACAAGGGCGTGGGACGCGCAAGTGATTTCATTACAACAAAAAGGCCCTAGAGGCCGCTAATCTATGGTCCGCTACCTACTCCATTCCCTCTTCCCACGCCTCATCCGACCCCTCCAACCCCTTGCTCTCCTCTGCCGAGTCCTCCGTGAACTCCGCGGTGTCCTCCAACGACTCATCCTCCGCCACCTGGCCCCACGCGAAGAAGGCCTCTGCGACGGCCCTCTCGCGCTGGGCCCACCCAGCCTCCAACTCCGCCCGGTACCCCGCCAGCTCTCGCCTCAACCCCTGCACCTCCCCGAGCAGCGCATGCAGTAGCTCAACTGCAGTCAACTGTGCGGGGTAGGCGGCCCAGACATGGTCGGGGTTGGTCAAACCCGCCAGCCTGATGTCCCGCTCCGAGTCTGGCTGCGGGGTTGCGAGCCGGACCTCGGGCCTCTTCTCAGACCCCTCCGCAACCTTCGTCTTCTTCGACTTCTTGCACGGAGATCTGGGCTCCGACTCGTCCGCTCGTCGCTTGCGCTTTGGCGCGCCATCCTTGTGCTCGATACGACATTGGATGTCGTCCGGCAATCCTGTCGCCCCCACACAGGGCTTCTTGCACTCCTCTTGACAGAGGATGCACGAAGACGTGCGTGTCCCGCAACAGAACACGCACTCTGTGTCGGCCGCCTTGCAAGCGTCGCACGGAGTACTGTAAAATGTCAGTTCCAAACCTTGCGGAGTAATCCAGACTTACCTCGGCTCCATGAGGGGTCGGCCCCCCGCACCTGCCTCGACCCCCATCGGTCGGGCTACCTTCTTACCCGCTGCCACCTCCGCCTGTTTTGCCTCTTCCGCGGCCTTCTCTGCCTCCTCCGCCAACTGCTGCTCCTCTGCCGCCTTCTCTGCTGCAGCCCGCTCCTCCTTGGCTTTGTGCGCAGCCTCCGCGGCTTGAGCCACCTTGCGCACCGCCTTGACCCTTCGTTTTTCTTCAAGCTGGCGGGCCAGCTCACGTTCGCCCTCCGAGTTAGAGGACAGTGGAATGGCGGAGGAGGGGTCGGACATGGTGGTGGTGGTGGTGGTGGTGGGTGGTGGTGCGAAGGAAAAGGTTGAAGTACGAAGCGCCGACTCTCCTGACCTTATACCCAGGTCCGAGCTCCATTTTCCGACCCTGACTCCGAGAATTTTTCTTCTATTTTGTATGCTCTATACATCTCCGTTTCTCTCTGACATCATAGTACGGCTCTCAGGGGTTCGAGCCCAAGGGGGAGGCACTGTTACATCCATGCCAACTCCGACCTACTCCAATCTACCCCGTCAACCCCGTACATACTCCGATCGTTACTCCGCACTTACAATAAAGTTATCACAGACCCTTCCGGTTATGTCTCCGGCCCGGTGCCAGAACAATAGTCTTATTGTGTTTCTTTACTTATTTCCAACTCCACTCATTTCCAGTACAATTCCGAACTCTGCTATTGTCTTGTAGAACAATAAGGAACTTAGTATATATTACCTACCTGGATGTACTACATACCTCAGTTCGGAAATCTCGTTATTCTCGTCCTTCTTGTCTTATCCAAATTCCCACTTGAACTTTCCAACTCCAATCATATTGGTCGTCCTCACCTCTGCTCGTCCGACGTCTGAACCTGACCTCCGGTTCCATCGGACTTGACAATACTCTGGCTTTACTCTTCCTCATCCTCTACATCTCCCCACTATTCCCCCTGACTCTCGTAAATAGGAGACACTTGGTGTTACGGTTGAGGGCGTTGGTAATACCTTTGCCGAAGTCTCCCCTTGTGCATTGTTAACTACCGTACTAACTCCGACATCCGATCTTGATGTACTCTGAAGTCCGACGGTACTCCCCGGCGCATGGTCCTAACAGCTATTCCCATCGTGTTCATGTCTCTAACCGGGAGCACGGGCGCGCATGGCCAGTCATTTGTCCGGGATACAGAGCCGTAATGTGGCTCCTCCAGATCAAATACTATGTTTTGGCAAGGCATCGTATTAGACGCTCCACCATGACCGATCAGTCTAGGCGTAGATTCTAGTACTGGTAGTGAACATTTCCGTTCGATGTAGGACTCGCTCAGTCCCGCTCTCTTCAACTGGTCACGACAACTGGCTTCCCAGTGACACTGTTTGTCCAGTTCCACCTCAAGGTCGGGAGCCAACTTGTATCCAAGTAGCTCATCCTCAACTTCATGTTTGTCACCAGCAGCTTTGCCTGCTGGCTGCTCGACCTCACTTCCTTCTTCAGACCAACTAGGTCCCTGGCCTTCTGAGTCATGTAGGATAGTCAATCCGGTAATATGACCGGTTAACTCTTCTTCTGCGTTGAGTATCTGGTTCTGTAAATTGCGGAACCTGGTCGCCAATTGCTGGAGAGCACTAAGTAGCTCCAGCAACATTGTAGGGGCACTCTAATTCAGGAGATGTGGTTTGCATAGACAAGGGACCAATACGGTCTGCCAGCTGAGGTAGTCCTCACGTATGTGAGTGTGTCCTCAAAGGTGCGCATGAGACATTTGTAACAATATGTGGTGTCGTTTCAGCCTGTACGGCTATACTCTCAGGGTGCGTATTTGCACTCTGAGGTTAGAGGGGGCCTGCATTTGGGTGTGAATACACTGGGGCAGAGGGGGAGATGTGATGTGGCACGCCAGCATCAAGGTTAGTGTGTGGTGGGATGGAGGAAGGTTGTGGTGGAAAGTTGGGCCTACTCGGCTGTCTGCCCCCGGGACCTGGTGCTGATCCTTCCATTTGGGAAGATGTCGAGATGTTTATGGTAGTTGATGTTGATTGTTGATGACGTGGTGACGTCAAGCCCCAAATATGGGCAAGTAAGTTCACGGAGAGTAAAAAAGTGTAAAAGTAATGGGGTGATTGCCTTACTGGGCTCCTATCCCTGTAGTACTCTGGTCCAGGCTTGTATTTGGGCTCGGCATACTTGTAGGGATGGTGGAGGGTAGTAAGGACTTGCCCTCCACTAGGCGCCCAAGTTCCAAATACCCGGTGCGCTGTACATGATGATATTGCATACATGTAGCTATCCACATGCTATTATGCACATGTGTAAATTGATCCGGTATCATGCTTATTAGTGGTGCATCTCGCATGACTAATGAGATTGTAGGAGCGCAGGATACGTGCTCCTTACACTACATGCACGCTGAGCACATCTAATCAATGCAACCTACCAAGAAGCTCTCAGAGAAGTTCCTCGGACCTTTCATGGTCATAGCCCGTCCTGGTAGTCATTCCTATACTCTCAAGCTCCCTGACCTATGTGCACAGTCCACCCTGTCTTCCATGTCTCTCAGCTCGAGCCAGCAACTCTGAATTTCATCTCCGGTCGCACCCAAAGTCCACCACCTCCAATCAAGGTTGACAGAGAACCGGAGTATGAGATTGCGGAGATCCTTAACGCCAAGATTGACCGCTGCCGCAGAAGCTGCCAGCTACTCTACCTTGTCAGGTGGGCTGGCTACTGATAAGGAGACTTCATAGATTCTTGCCACAGAACTCGGACATGCGCAGGAACTCGTGTCAGACTTCTATTTCTGTGTACCCCGACAAACCCGGCCCTCTCAATTCCTTGGTCTAAGGTCACACAAATCACACAATGAAGAGAGGCGCCAAGTGCGCAGAAGAGTTCATTTACATTCTTTGGCCTAAGGCTGCAACTCTGACTATCTACTCTATTCCTTCTTCCCACTCCATGTCTGACCCCTCCATTTCCTCCTCTCCTTCATCTGACTTTGGCGTGAATTCCGCCTTGTCCGACTCCAGCTACCCCCAGGCATAGAACACCTCCGCAATTGCCTGATTGCGCTGCTCCCGCACCCCCGCCAACTCCTGCACGTTATGTGCAAGTTCGTGCCACAGCCCCTGGACCTCTCCCAGCAGGGCATGGAGCAGCTCCACTGATGAGAGCTGCCCCGGGTATGCGGCCCAGACATGGTCCGGGTTCCGCAACCCCACCAACCAGAGCTCCATCTCTGCTCCCGGCTGCGGAGTTGGGAGCCGGACCCCGCGGGACTGCAACCCCTCTGCCTCCTGCACACTCTGTTACATCCCGTGTGTCGTGGAAACGACGGAGCCCCAGTATTTTTTCCATATTTTTCCCTATTTTGCCCTATTTCCTACGGCCATTTCTTACAGTACCAAGGGAGTCAGGACTTAGACAGATTTACAGAAGGGTCAGGTGATGTGCACAGGGCTATGACCTCACCATGACATCATAGACAGTATGGTACATCACTGATTCTTGATACATGGACAATCACGTACATCAGGGATTGATCCCTTTCCACCCTTTGTTCGCATCTGTTCTCATCTGTTCCCTTGTTGTTTGCATTGTCGTTCTCATCGACCTCTTTGTTCCTCTTGTTCTTCTTGTTCTCTAGGTTACCAAGGCAGTGTAACCACAGTAGATATAAACCCCCCATGTAGCAACCCTAGCCCTCATCTTGACCTCTTGGTCTTTGGGCTAGGTAAGCACCACAGTGTGGTATATAGTACACAATGCTAACTTGGTCTTTGGGCTAGACTTCGGCGTGAGAAGTCTTTGCTTGGTGCTGCAAGACCCCCTTGTCAGGATCTATCCCTTTTCTACGGCATACGCCGTTTTAATCACTCGTAGTACGTTACCAGTCACGTCAGACCTAGCTCTGCAACACTGTGCTCTGACCCCAAAGTCCGAACCCCGTTTCCAACTTCCGTACCCCAAATTCCGACTCCAAGCTCTGTATGTCCGATTTTGTCATATCAGGTCATCCTATGTTTCACCTGTAAATACAATAACATTTATTGTTCTTGTCTCAGACCTCGGAATTCCATACGTACTCTGGCCTTCAAATTTCATATGTACCTTTCTTTATTGTTCTTGCTAGACAATAGGTTTCGTAGCTATATATACATACCCTGGAATGTCCTAGCTACTCAGTTCAGATATCTCGTTTAAATCTGAACTCCCTGGTTCACCCTTCCTCCTGTCCGAACTCCGACCTCTGACCTTTGACTCTGAACCCCGAAGTCCGCCCAGACTTCATACCTGTCTCTAGCTTCTTTCTTGCGCGTACTTCTTCTCCCCACTTCTCCCCCCCGAATTCTACCTGGACTTTATGTCCACGCTTGTTTTCTGCCTAGTCCAAAGTAGAGGACTCTGGCGAGTCTGCTCAGTGCGTTGCTAATAGCTTCGCAGCGTCCTCAACCCCGTGTGCTGCTAAGTCCAGCTCGGAACTCCACTCCAGACTTTGGATCTCCATTCCGGGCTTTGGACTTCAACCTGGAACCCAGACCTCACGCCGGACTTCGGACTCCGTACCCTGAGCACAACGGACCTCCGTCCTCTGGGCAGCATGGTCTTAACACACTCCCCCTTGCCTCCTGTGTCTTTTTCAGCTTTTTTGGGGTTCCCCCCTTGGAGTCGTTGGCCTTGCGCTTGTGCTTGGGGGTGCCCTTCTTCCTCGACATGCGCTGCTGGAGGTCATCCGGCAGACCCCTGGCCCCCAGGCACGGCTTCTTGTGCTCTTCCTGGCAAGTGATGCAGAAGGAGGTCCGGGGTCCGGTTGCCACACCGGAACAGGCACTCCATGCCGGCCGCCTTGCATGCATCACACGGAGTCCTGGGGGGGGGGGGGGGGTTAACTCCAACACTGAAATCTAAAGATCCTACTCACACGGGCTCAACCAATGGCAGCCCTTTCGGGTCCACCTTGGCTGTTGTGGGGGGAGCAACCTGCTTCCCCGCCACCTTCTCCGCTCGCTTCCTCTCCTCCTCCGCCTTCTCTGCTGCCTTCCTCTCCTCCTCCACCTTCTCTGCTGCAACCCGCTCTTCTTTGGCCTTCCACGTGGCCTCTGCTGCTTGCGCCACCTTGCGAGCAGCCTTCGCCTGACGCCTCTCTTCGAGCTGATGAGTCAGCTTGCGCTCGGCCTCGGAATCAAAAGAGAGTTGGATGGGGGAAGTGGGCATGGTGGGACAAGTGACGGTAGTGGTGGTGGAAATGATGAAGGGTGGAAAAGAGACGCTGACCCGCAGCCCTGAACTTATACCCCAACTCCGACCTCTGCCTTTGACCCTGACTCTGAAAATTTTCTTTGTTTCTCTTCGTACATTCCTTCTTCTCACAGTTCTCTCTGACATCATACTGCGGCTCTCAGGGGTTTGAGCCCAAGGGGGAGGCACTGTTACAACCATGCCAACTCCGATCTTCTCCGCATACTCCGGACTACTCCGTACGTACTCTGACAATTACTCCGGACTTACAATAAGGATATAACAAGCTGGTTCAGTTACTGACCGGCCCAGTACATATAGCAATACTTTTATTGTCTTTGTACTGTACTTTCCAATTCTGCTCATTTTCGTACCAATTCCAAACTCCACTTATTGTTCCCCAGAACAATAAATTACTTCCTATAAATTACCTACCTGGTTGTAACCTAACCCTCACCTTGGAAATCTTGTTACACTCATTACCCTTACACCTACCTCCACACCTGTAACCTCCCTACTCTGTCTAGGTCATCCAATACCTCCGCTTGTCCAATGTCCGAACCTGAACTCCGGTACCGTTGGACTTGAACTCCTCTCTGGCTTAACTTCTTACTCGTCCTCCTCTTCTCCCCACTACTCCCCCCAACTCTCTTAAATTGAAGACCTTTGTGCGAACTGTCAAGGGCGTTGCTCATAGCTTTGCCGGGTCTTCTATTGTGCCCCGCTAACTACTGTCTTCTCCGTAGTCCGACTCCACAACTCTGATTCCACCAAAGTCCGAACTCTGACGGTACTCCCTGGAGCATGGTCCTAACACTACTACACATCACAGACTTGTGAACAATTCTAGAAGTGGTAACCAAACACTTTAGCAAACACCAGGACAAAGGACTCATGTTTCAAAAGAACCCAAACCTCACAAGTGCTATTGTGGTGGCAACCCTTGCACATTGGGCCCATACTGCCTTTGAGTGGGTCAAAGATCATAACGGCCACCCTGGGAATGAAAAAGCAGATGCACTGGCAGAACAGGGAGCCTGCAAGACTTCCCCAGACACTCTTGATGTTGCTATACCCAGGCAACTCTAGACAACTGGGGTGAAACTATGTAAAGTAACACAAAATTAGCCTACAGGGTGATCTGTACAAGAAAGACTGCAAAAGCAGAGAAATAATGGTGATGAGCACCACCGGCATACCACACCAGAAAGCTCCGTTTTTGCGCCTCTATGCCCACGTGCGCAGGCCCTCAATGCGTGCAAACCTCTATGCACCCCCAAGTCACTACCAAGTCCTCCCTCCTTCCCCAGCTTGTGCAGGTTGTGCGAACATGCCCAGATCCCAGTCCAAGGGGACACTCCGAGTCTCTGAGGGTGTTCCAACTCACCTGGACAGTGGTGTTTGGATTTTGATCAGTTATGCATCAGTGGCACACGCACTGCATGCTCCTGGGACCTGATCGCATGCTTGGTGCGCGCTTGGTGCACAAGACATTCCGGTCTCAGTTTCTGAGTGTCTTCTGTCTCGTAGCACATGTTTTGATTCTGCCTTCAGGCATTCCTGTACATAGTCATTTCAGGGCATTCAAACCCCCAGACAATCCACCCCTTACTCTCTCACCTCCGGGAACATGTCCCCTGCACTCCTCGACGAGTACCGTAACATCTATATTGCCCCACATCTATGAGGTTGGCAAGCCAGACACCCTCGTCAGGCTCCGTGACCTCATGCAGTCCATTGACAATTGCTACTAGAAACAGCACATCAAACTCTTGTGCAAGTCCAAGTCTGGGGACAAGTCCACAAGCAGAACTCTGGACAACAGCCCACCCTCCAGTCCAACTTTGCACCCCCAAAATCCAACACTGCCAAACCCACCAAACCGGCACAGAACAACTTTAGGGCACAGAAAGCAAACCCAAAGCCATATGCCAACAAGCTGGGCAAGGACTGCCAACTCACTCGGGAAGAGCAGAACAGGCACTTCCAGAACAACCTCTGTATGTTCTGCAGAGGAGCCGGACATATTGCTGCCGACTGCCAGAGTTTTGGCCTTGGCTGAGGCTTGCACTGATATGCACACCCGACATCCACAGCCAGAAAACAGTCTCAGCACACAACTCCGGACTCCCCCTGCATCCTTGAGGAAGCAGTGCAGCAAGTGCAAGTTTGGCGTACGTGACCTATGCGTTGCACGACTCACCCCCAGCAGACGACAGACACGCCAGCAACTGCCAGTCATGCTACATCCTACAGACCTCAGCGGGGCCACGGGTGTCCTGTGCAACCTCCAACGATCTCCGAGACCCCCAACTCTTGAACGCTGATACGGTAGGAGGTGCTCTGACGGCTGATAGCTGAGGGGTAGAGGACGTCTAAAAGGGGGATGAAGGGGAGTAAGGTCTCGAGCTCCCTGGGATTGCTGCTAGGCCGCCGGGGATGGGGGTAGGTTGGTGCGTGCGGGGGTAGGGCGCATGCACAATGCTATGCTCAGCGTACAATGTCCACAGTATAGGTGTAGTGCGTGTGGTAGGGACGCAATGCTCACAGTGTGGACGCAGTGATAGTAAATACAATAAATGCAGTAAAAACGCAGTGTAACGCAGGAGGACGCAGTGAATGCAGTATAATTGCAGTAAAATGCAGTAAAATGCACTAGATGCAGCTGACTTTACACTGTCAAGGCGGAGAGCTTTCCCAGCGCGTAGTGAGCAAGTCGAGCTACAGGAATGCCCAATGGCTGAATCAAAAGACGTGCTATGAGATGAAATATACTTGGAAACTGAGACCAGAATGCCCTGCGCACCGATCGCGTGCTTAGCATGCGATCAGGTCCTGGGAGCGCGCGGTGCACGCGCCACTGAGATGTAACTGATCGAAACCCGGACACCGCCGGAACTGGGAATTGGAAGGCCCTCAGAGACTCGGAGCATCCCCTTGGACTGGGACCCAGACGTGTTCGCGCGACCTGTGCAAGCTGAAAGGAGTGGGGGCTTGGTGTTGACTTGAAGATGCATAGAGGTTTGTGTGCCCTGAAGGACCTTGTGGAGAGGCGAAAACAGAGCTTTCTGGTGTGGTATGCCAGTGGTGCTCATCAGCACCCTGCTCCCTAGCAGCTGTGCGGCCAGGACAAGTGACTGTGCAGTGCATCGATCGTGATCTCACGGCGGTGGCGCAGCAGCGACTCTCGTCAGCGCACAAACCATGCACAGCCAATTGCAGACTCTCTAGACAGTTTCTGTCAGACTTAGACATCAGACCCAGGTACACCGCCTAAACCTGGTGTGGGTGCTGCAACCCCGCCTGGCGGATGTCCATCTCCATGTTCAGCCGTGAAGCCGTGAGCCAAACCTCCCCAGACCTCAACCCGCCCGCCTTTGTTGTCTCCTTCACCTCCCTCCCCTTTTTCGCCTTCTTTAGGGTTCCCCATCGGAGTCGTTGGCCTTGCACTTGCGCTTGGGGGTGCCTTCCTTCTGCAACACAAGCTGCTGGAGGTCATCTGGCAGCCCCTTGGCCCCCAGACACGGCTTCTTGCACTCCTCCTGACAGGCAATGCAGGAGGTCTGGGCACCACACCAGAAGAGGCACTCTCATCAGGAAAATCTCCCCGCACAAATGAGATGTTATTAGTGATAATTCCCCTAGTTAGAGTGATTATACGCGTAGTTCTAATTCACAAGGTCCCCATATAATTCGTTGCAAGTAGAGGTGCTTATGCTGTCCTTAGATGGCTTAGATTGCTAACGAGGTGACGTGTCTACGCCCAGATAATCGGAGATATTCACATGTAATTGAACTAACAAAGGCAGGCAACACAACCGGTATATCCATTGCGAATGACACAAATGCCGGACATGGGTATAGGTGTATTACAAGCATTAATGAGCTCTACGATACCAGATGCGATGGGATCAGGGTCCAGGTCCTACTATATGACAATAAGGCAGATACAGATTATGTAGGGGCGCAAAGTGGTGCGTGGATGTCCAAGGAATACTATATGACAGTAGAACTGATACATTCCTACCTCATGAGACTTCCTTTTGATTGATGGCAAGGCGGGTATTGTAGAGGTTGCATGCACATTGTCCAGTGCTGATGGCACGTTAATAGACCCTCTGAGGACAGGAAGTCAGCCCAGGTAGCGCAGCCACCAGTTTGCGGCCCAGGGTACCACTCACATTGCTCCCATGTAAAGCTTGTGCATGGTATCTGCGGGAATTCTTGTCTTGAGTGTGATGCATGAATGTGATGTGTTTGCGATACTTGTCAACAAACGTGTTGCCTGTGAGCTCTATTTTCATGTGCTTTCCAGTCCTCCACTGCAGAAGGCTGGCATGGATCTAAAATATTCATCAATATGGCACACAGTCAAGAGATACTGAACACGTACTGCCATATAGACGAGTGTGACCATGGCACAGGGAGCTCGAGTCCCTCCACTCGGCTGGCCAGCGTAGACTTCAACGTGCTGGGGAACCTTTTGGCATGTGATCCCATCACCATCAAAGAACAATTGTTGATCATGCATAGGATAAGTGGATGGCCACCCATGAGCCATTGGTATGCTTGGGACACCAAGAATAAGCACAACTCTCGATTACACTGCCAGTGATATGGCGAGAGACAAGATGTACTTCAAAGTCCAGATTTGGATATATATAGATCAGCTCTCTGATGAGCCATTCCAATTTGCCAGAGTTCATTAAGCTCAGAGCAGAAGGTGCTTATATGTTGACTGGGCTGTCAGATTTGACATATCCCGACAAATGTCAGATACCTGTAGACCCGAATGCAAACTCTTGAGGACTTACAATGCCACCCAACATCTATGAAAAGCTTTCGCTTTGGATGACCCGTGCCCTTGAGTGCCTGCACACAAGAGGGTTCAGAAATGCATGAACAGTTAGCAGTTTGTGCTCTACATGCATAAAGGAATGACAAGCGACCTCCTGGACATCAGAATGTTCAGCCAGGAGGCTCAGAGGACCATTCTTCTCCGGGAGGACAAGCACATAGTTGCTGCTGGTGGGCGCCGGCGGGCCAGCAACGGCTCCAAGTCCGAGTCTGACAAGGTTATCTTCGTTACTCTCCTCCTCTTTCTTTGGGGTTGGTATAAATGTGTTTCCTGGAGCCTTAGGATCCTATGGCAGGTACATCAATGTTTGGCCACTTATGCATCTTTATCTGATATAATCATATCCGCATTTGGTCAGCCAGCATCTCATAATGAGCGCACACTTACCTTGCTGGATCTTTGGTCCTTCTTAGACTGCTTGGTGCGCCGAATAACCTCTGAGCTCGTGGGTACAGGGCTCTGTTATGCTGTTAGCTGATGTAGCAATAGAAAGTGTTATCGCTGGCACTGTTCGCATTGTCACGCAGTGTCCACATCAGCTGCTAATATGGAAGTCAGTCTTGCTGACAATTTGCGCAGATAGCTGATTACTCAGTGATATAGGATCATGCTCCATGTTCTCGAGGTCACTTTGTCTGGAAGACAAGCCTGAGCCATCACCATCAAACTCTGAGCTGCTCATGGAAGAGGACTCCTCATCACCAGTCAAGACGGTGAGAACTTTGGCTTGTGCTGACAGGCGGTGTATCAGCATGGTGAGATTGTATATGCGCGGCCTTCAGGACTGTAGTATCTATAACAAGGGAAAACATAATGATTTTGTTTGTTGACCATTCAGAACACTAGTCGAGCTCACTGGTAGTCTTCGGAGTGCTAGCCTGCTCGTCGTGAAGCTGATCAAGACTGGGAAGCATATACTTGGCAGCTTGGATATTCTCAGGTGAGAGGGTCATCCATGATCAGTGGACAAGGCTTACCATGCTGGTGGTGTACAGTTGCGCATTGGGTTGAGCTTGGAGATTTGCCTTCTTTGCGGTGTTGCCTGCTGGCTCAGCAGAGCTTGTTCATTTATGCCCTGATGCAAGATCTGAAGTTGGCTCTGACAACTTGGAGTCTTGGACACAGTGAGTACAGCAAACTTGGGGCAAGTGGGAGGAGTGACACTTACATGGCTTAGGGACTACAGTCTTTGCCTTCCCTTGGGTGTTGCTTTCTTTGATGCTGGAATCACTTTACCAGTGGCAACTACTGCATGCGTTTCCGTATTGGCTGGTACGGAGCTTGAACTGGCAGTGGAGACAGCTGTTTTTTCAAATCGCTTCGTGTGAAGCGATGCGACATTGGGAGAGAGAGAGGAGATGGTAGGTATAAAGACGTATCCTTCATCCGTGGAGAACATATCAAAACAGGCCTTTCTAAAGAAGCACCACCAAGATGGCACCTAGACCTTCATGACCACCAGCAACTTCTCGACCAAACTTGACAAGATTTTTGTCAACCCCAACCTTGCGAAGACCGTACAAGCACAGCTGGAACACTGTGATATAGGCAACCACACCAACAGGTTCTTTCAAGACTTCAAAGAACTCATTGACCTTGCTGGCTTCAAGACTATGGACCTCCATGTGCTTGACCTCCTACAGTACAATGCCCACACAAACATCTGCCAGACCATCTACGCATCCAGCACCAAGCCTGCTGACTACAACATGTAGAAGGCACTCATTGCCAACATTGACACCTTGTGGCACAAAGGACATAGCATCCTGCACAGTGTTCATGCCTTAACACTTCTGCTTGGTCCATATGATAGCTGGATTCCATGTACGCTACGTGTTTGCAACAAGACCCCTGCCCCCGCACCCTGCATCGGTCTCAAGTCAACTGCACCATTCCCTTGCTCAGCGCCTGTCTATAGAGACATTACATGTGCCTACCTCTACTACAACTACAACAAGCTTGACTGCTTGTACCTCACACCCCCCCTTCCTCTACCTTGCACCCTCCTAACTTGTCAACAACTACAACCACTATGCAGCACCCTCAGCCACACATAGACAAAACCAATGGCATGGGTACCACATATGGAGGATGTGGCCACCCTATAGACCTTGACCACACCCGCATCAAGTGTGGCAAGAAGTCCGAGGCCGGCCCCTGCCAGTCTCCATGGTATGTCCTCAACCAGAGCCATCAGCAACAGTGCATCTGCCACATGTGGAAGGAAGAGGGCATGCATGAGGAGTTTCTCGAGATGATCCACCACTTCACTGCCAATGATCCTGAGGACTTCCCTCACAGTGCAGTGTTTCGACTTTGGAAGCATGTGACCGCACCCACACGCTCCCCATCTCTTGATGCATGTACAATAGCAACCATGAACAATGTCTTATCCCCTATGCCTCGCATCTCTTCCATCTCAGGTGCTATTCCACCTTCAATTTCAACTCCACCACCTCTGTGTTCCACTTCAACATCTCCTTCTCTGACTATGGCGACCTCGACTCTGTCCCCATTGACTCATACTGAAGAGGCATCTCATTCCAAGCGCAGCCGTCTAAACTGATGCTTAATTCTTCTTTCCTTTCATCTACTTGTACCAGTACAATACATATCAATAAAAACTCTGAAAAAATGGGAAAACCTCATGCGAGTGTGGCAGACACTAAACACAATGTGTTCAGTATCACAAGGGAGGGTCCCCCGTACAAGGTGGTTCTCGGGTAAGTGAGCAAAGTACGGCTTCTGCTGCAATCAAGAAGATACAGGCACACTACCTCCACCTGGTGTTGGACCTTGAAGACCGTGCAGAGACAGCCCTAGCACACATCAGATTAGCAGGGCAGGCGATCATTGATGCCCAGAGACATACTGTGGAGGGTACAGATACAGCAGAGGTGGCCATGCAGAACAAGCAAATCCAGGCAGATATGGTGATTGAGGAAGCATATGTCCGTTCCTTGATATGGGACGTCATTGAGCTCAGTCTGGTTGATCAGGTCCAAGGGGCAGTCACTCCCATTGCAGCAGCTGCAGGAGTTCATGTTGAAGGGAGTTTCAGCAATCAGTCTGTTGGTCACATTATAACCGAGAGTCTTGTGGCAACACACCTGCAGATTGTGGACTGTTGTTAGGCATCACTCTTAGTAGCAATGGTACTACTCACCAGAATATCAACCTCCACTCGCATCACATGCACTTCACAGACCCTAACCACCAGAGTGCTACACACCATGCAGGAGTTCTGCAATATGAGAGGCACAACCTGTTGATTCATGCACCTTAGTGAAGACCGGGATGATCACTGACCATGCGGAGGATCAGTTCCTGCTGTTCATCCTGCACAGAAGATTCTGAGGTAAACTTCCAGTCCCTGGTTTGCTCGTTTGGTTTGGCCATCTGTTTGTGGGTGATACGCCGTGCTCAATGAGAGGGTGATCTTCAAGAGTCTTCCGAGTTCTTTTGTAACACATGAGGTGAATTGGGGACCTCTGTCCGATATGATCTTGTCAGGGAGTCCAAATCGTCGATGGACCGTCTGGTAGAGGAGGGTTGCTGTCCCTATTGCGTCAATTGTTTTGTTGCATGGTGTTAGAATCATCCCCTTCGTAAGGCCATGGTCTACCACGACCATGATAGAGTTGTTTCCATCAGAGTCTGGGAGGTCAGTGATATAGTCGATGGATATTTGCTGGAACGGTCTTGTGACCCCAGTGGCAGGGATTGGATTCAGGGGTGGTGTTGTCAGGTGGGTGTTGATCTTGTTTTGCTGACATTCTGCGCATCCTTCCACATATTATGACACCATTGTGTGCATTCCTGGCCACCAGTAGTCTTGTCGCAGTAGTTCTAGGGTCTTGAAGCGTCCAGGGTGTCCCATAGCGGGTGTGTTGTGGTATCTGCTGATAAGATCACATCGGAGTGGTTCATCGGCTGGTACATAGCATCGGTTCTTGAAGAAGATCATGCCATTGTGTTCTCTCCAATCTGACAGTGCTGATTTGATTGGGGGTAGTGTTCCAGTTTTGAGGGCTATGCAGATGGCTTCAAAGATTTGATCCTTGGTGGCAAATTCTTTAAGCATGTTTGCAGCTCGTTATCAATTAGTCGCACAAAGAGGTGATTGGGGAGGACTATCCGATCCTTGTTGTTGTTCTTCTTGTCTTGTCCTAGTTCTTGTTTTGGCAAGAGTGTATTGGATTGGATCACATCTTTTCCTGGGACGTGGTGTAGTTGGATGTCAAATTCTGATAGGAACAACAGCCATCAGGCTTGTCGTCGATTTAACCGGTGTGCATTGTGGTAGTATGTCAATTTCTTGTGATCCAAGAGGACTTGAACTGGGTGTGGAGCTCCTAGAAGATAGTGATGCCATTCTTGTAATGCTCTAATGATTCCGAGCAATTCCTTGTCGTAGATTTTGTAGTTCCGTTCGGCTTCAGAGAATCCCTTTGATAGGTATGCGCAGGGGTGGAGATCTCCGTTTCTGTCGCGTTGTCTGAGGACTGCTCCTGATGCGAAGTCGGATGCATCAGATTCAATGAAGGATGGTTTGGTCACATCGGGCATTAGGAGGACCGGCACGGTGGTGAATCTGATTTTCAGGGTGTTGAATGCTTGCTGGCAGGCAGGGGTCCAATCCCATTTGGTGTTCTTCCATGTGAGGTCGTTCAGGGGTTTGGAAATGTCGGAAAAGTGGTCAATAAATTGTCTGTAGAAATTGCCAAAACCCAGGAAAGATTGGACTCCTTTGATGTCTACTGGTTCTTTCCAGTCCAGGATACCCTTGAGCTTGATAGGATCCATTGCTACTTGGTTTTCACGGATGATCATTCCCAAGTATTCCACTTCTGGGGCATCAAAGGTGCATTTCTCGAGTTTCAGGAAGAGGTTGTTATCCAGTAACCGTTGCAGGACTCGCCGTGTTCGTTCTTCGTGTGTCTTCTGATCCTTTGAGAAGATGAGGATGTTGTCCATGTAGATCACTAGCCATCCTTTGTTGATCATGTCTTTGAACAAGGTGTTCATCATGGCTTGGAATGTTCCGGGGGAGTTGCATAACCCAAAGAACATGACCATGGGCTCAAATAGTCCTCAATGTGTCTTGAAAGCAGCCTTCCATTGGTCGCCATCTTTGATGCGTACATTGTTGTATCCTGATTGAAGGTCCAGTGTGGAGAAGATCTTTGCTCCTTGTAGCTTGTTGACTAGTTCTGCAATTAGAGGGAGTGGATAGGTGTTCTTGATTGTTCCTTTGTTCAGATAGCAATAGTCTTGGCAAGGTCGTAGTGAGCCATCCTTTTTTCTGACAAAGAAAAGGGGTGATGCCATAGGTGACTTGGATTCTCTGATGTATCCCTTTCGGAGGTTCTCATCGATAAACTCGTCTGCCACTTGTTGTTCCTGTGGTGATAGTCGATATGATTTGAAGTCTTTTGGTACAAATTCTGGCTTGAGTTCGATGGCATGGTCCCATGGGCGTGATGCGGGGAATCTTTCCGCTGCTTTCTTCTCAAAGACTTGTGCAAAGTCTTGATAAGCTGTGGGGATGTTCTTCTGAGCATTCCCAGAGGCTTGTTGTGCCAGTGCCATAGCTGGGTTGATCTTGGCTTGTATGCATTCATGGAGCAGATGAAGTGTGTTCTGGGAACCAAAGTTGTCGTAGTCATCCTGAAAGTTGTAGATTAACTTTTGCTGGGTCAATTCTGGGTGATCCTCGAGTGAAATCAGTTTCAGCGTTGACCCGTTGGAGCCTGGGCAATCCAAGGATGATTTGTTCCTTTCCTAGAGATGTTACCAGCATGCGGACTAGGTGTTGATGTCCTCCAGCTTCAATTTCTAGAATTGAGCAATTCTTGATTGTCCCTTGTTTGTTTGGCATTCCGTCGGCATTGAGAGCCCCCAAAGGAATAGATTAACAAGGGAGTAACAAAGGAAGAGAGGGGTAACAAGATATCTGAACTGAGGTACTATGGCATTCCATGCATGTATCTATGGGCAGGAGCCTTATTGTTAAGGAAGACAATAAAGACATCAGGAATATCAAATCTGGAGTTGGGAGATTCTGGAGTTCCAGAGTCCAAGGACAAAGACAATAGAGCTTATTGTTAAAGGGCAAGGTGGTGCAAGAATGACACAATTATGAGGGAATGTACACACCAAATTCCGGAATTCCGGAGTTCTGGAGTGCAGGAAGGTTGGTGTCATGGAAACGACGGAGCCCCAGTATTTTTTCCATATTTTTCCCTATTTTGCCCTATTTCCTACGGCCATTTCTTACAGTACCAAGGGAGTCAGGACTTAGACAGATTTACAGAAGGGTCAGGTGATGTGCACAGGGCTATGACCTCACCATGACATCATAGACAGTATGGTACATCACTGATTCTTGATACATGGACAATCACGTACATCAGGGATTGATCCCTTTCCACCCTTTGTTCGCATCTGTTCTCATCTGTTCCCTTGTTGTTTGCATTGTCGTTCTCATCGACCTCTTTGTTCCTCTTGTTCTTCTTGTTCTCTAGGTTACCAAGGCAGTGTAACCACAGTAGATATAAACCCCCCATGTAGCAACCCTAGCCCTCATCTTGACCTCTTGGTCTTTGGGCTAGGTAAGCACCACAGTGTAGTATGTAGTACACAATGCTAACTTGGTCTTTGGGCTAGATTTGTTGTGAAAGTCTAAGTCCGGCGTTGCAAGACCTCACGTCTGCCGCCCCAAGTCAGATCCCTTTCCTGTTCCTGTAGTAGTAGGTAGTACCTCGTCGTGTCGAGTCTAGCTCCGCAACAGTCGGAGTTCAAAGCCCAGTGCACAGGAAACCTGGAGTTCAGAGCTACGGTGTGCACAGAGCATAACACATACCTCCTGTCCAACCTCTGAACCCAATCTGACCTCTAAACCCGGTCCAACCTCTGAAGTCTGTCCAGACACCATTCTCCTCTCTGGCTGCTCTCCTCTGCTTGTACCTCTCTCCCCCAACTTCTACTTGGACTTCATGTCCACCTTAGATCACCATTGGTCTGTAATAGAGGACTTCTGGCGAGTTTGCTCAGTGCATTGCTAATAGCCTCACAGTGTCCTCATTCTGTGTGCTGTTAAGTCTGCTTGGACTTCACTTCTGTACTCCAGACTCTGAGCCCTGAGTACACCAGACTTCCATCCCCTGGGCAGCACAGTTCTAATAGGACCTGTGGCAGTTGGCAAAATCAAGGTTGGATCTCTGGTCACAAGTATGGCTTTGTAAGAAGCAAAAATTGTGCTATTGTGCATATGGAGCAACGGGATGTATCAGCTCACAACAATTATATATTAGTAAGAAAATAAAGGTGATAAATCAACTTTTATATTTTTGGTGGAGTATGTCTTGAGCCCATTTCCTCAGTGAGCCATCAGAGTGTGTGGTGAGATTGTGGGTGCGCTAGGTGACTTCCAGGAAGATACAAGAAACCCCATCAGTTACCAAGTAGTGAGAGTTTGAAGTGCAAGTAGCACACTATCACTATACCACAATAAAATGCTTTTATGCACTGAGTGTAGGAGTCTAAGATCATCCAGAAGAATCATTTGAGAGCGCCTAAGTGCCCTCATCCTCTTCCTCTCTCAATACCCACTAAAACCCTGCTATTTGTTACCCATTTTGGGGGTAGGCTTCTCTTGTCTTCCAGTGGAGGGGACCAAATCCCTTCTACCAGCTGTATACATCATATCCATTTTTTCTCCAGCAGCAAAGCTGCAACTCATCTATCAAGAGTAAGTTGCTGGTTAATTTCTGCATGCCATCGGTTCTGTACTTCACATTTGGTGAATTCAGCCCAATCATTCACTATGACTCCCTCACAGCAGAGCTTCAAAATCAACCATGCTGACTTGATGGCAATCATTGACTATTTATTCTCTGTGGCGGTCATTCCTCATTTCCCACTCATGTTTCTATCAATACATGCCACACCAAATATTGTCCCCCTGGACAGGTCATGCACTGCTCCCCCAGATGTTCTTCACACATGCTTCAACAGCAACCAGATTGTTTTGTGTCCTTGGGCCATGCAGGTAAATAGAATGTGCTCTATTGTTTTTGTCTGTCTGCAGATTTTATACACCACTCTTTCTTTTAGCTCATCTGACATGTTGGGTTGCAGCCAGTGCATTCCGGCCATATATGCACCATGTAAGGTCATCCATATCCACTGCCTCACTTCCTGCAAAATGACCTCTTTCCCTAGAGACTTCCACAGTGTTTTGAGGGCAATATAGATGTTCAAGTCTTCCTCAAGTCACATGTGACTTGTTCTACCCATTCTTTGGTACACCATTGAGCTGAGGGGTAGAGGATGTCTCTAAGGGGGATGAAGGGGGTAAAATCTCGAGCTCTCTAGGATCATCGCTAGGCCACTGGGGATGAGGAGTAGGTTGGTGCGCGCCATGCTAGGCTCAGCCTGCGATGTTCACAGTATAGGTGTAGCGTGCGTAGTAGAGACGCAATGCTTGCAGTGTGAACACAGTGACACAGTAAACACAATAAATGCAGTAAAAACGCAGGAGGACGCAGTGAATGCAGTAAACACAGTGGATGCAGTAAATGCAACTGACTTTACACTGTCAAGGTGGAGAACTTTCTGGCGCGCGGTGAGCGAGTCTAGCACGGTACTCGTCGAGGAGTGCAGGGGACATGTTCCCGGAGGTGAGAGAGTAAGGGGTGGATTGTCTGGGGGTTTGAATGCCCTGAAATGACTATGTACAGGAATGCCTGAAGGCAGAATCAAAACATGTGCTACGAGACAGAAGACACTCAGAAACTGAGACCGGAATGTCTTGTGCACCAAGCGCGCACCAAGCATGCGATCAGGTCCCAGGAGCATGCAGTGCGTGTGCCACTGATGCATAACTGATCAAAATCCAAACACCACTGTCCAGGTGAGTTGGAACACCCTCAGAGACTCGGAGTGTCCCCTTGGACTGGGATCTGGGCATGTTCGCACAACCTGCACAAGCTGGGGAAGGAGGGAGGACTTGGTAGTGACTTGGGGGTGCATAGAGGTTTGCACGCATTGAGGGCCTGCGCACGTGGGCATAGAGGCGCAAAAACGGAGCTTTCTGGTGTGGTATGCCGGTGGTGCTCATCACCATTATTTCTCTGCTTTTGCAGTCTTTCTTGTACAGATCACCCTGTAGGCTAATTTTGTGTTACTTTACATAGTTTCACCCCAGTTGTCTAGAGTTGCCTGGGTATAGCAACATCAAGAGTGTCTGGGGAAGTCTTGCAGGCTCCCTGTTCTGCCAGTGCATCTGCTTTTTCATTCCCAGGGTGGCCGTTATGATCTTTGACCCACTCAAAGGCAGTATGGGCCCAATGTGCAAGGGTTGCCACCACAATAGCACTTGTGAGGTTTGGGTTCTTTTGAAACATGAGTCCTTTGTCCTGGTGTTTGCTAAAGTGTTTGGTTACCACTTCTAGAATTGTTCACAAGTCTGTGATGTGTAGTAGTGTTAGGACCATGCTCCAGGGAGTACCGTCAGAGTTCGGACTTTGGTGGAATCAGAGTTGTGGAGTCGGACTACGGAGAAGACAGTAGTTAGCGGGGCACAATAGAAGACCCGGCAAAGCTATGAGCAACGCCCTTGACAGTTCGCACAAAGGTCTTCAATTTAAGAGAGTTGGGGGGAGTAGTGGGGAGAAGAGGAGGACGAGTAAGAAGTTAAGCCAGAGAGGAGTTCAAGTCCAACGGTACCGGAGTTCAGGTTCGGACATTGGACAAGCGGAGGTATTGGATGACCTAGACAGAGTAGGGAGGTTACAGGTGTGGAGGTAGGTGTAAGGGTAATGAGTGTAACAAGATTTCCAAGGTGAGGGTTAGGTTACAACCAGGTAGGTAATTTATAGGAAGTAATTTATTGTTCTGGGGAACAATAAGTGGAGTTTGGAATTGGTACGAAAATGAGCAGAATTGGAAAGTACAGTACAAAGACAATAAAAGTATTGCTATATGTACTGGGCCGGTCAGTAACTGAACCAGCTTGTTATATCCTTATTGTAAGTCCGGAGTAATTGTCAGAGTACGTACGGAGTAGTCCGGAGTATGCGGAGAAGATCGGAGTTGGCATGGTTGTAACAGTGCCTCCCCCTTGGGCTCAAACCCCTGAGAGCCGCAGTATGATGTCAGAGAGAACTGTGAGAAGAAGGAATGTACGAAGAGAAACAAAGAAAATTTTCAGAGTCAGGGTCAAAGGCAGAGGTCGGAGTTGGGGTATAAGTTCAGGGCTGCGGGTCAGCGTCTCTTTTCCACCCTTCATCATTTCCACCACCACTACCGTCACTTGTCCCACCATGCCCACTTCCCCCATCCAACTCTCTTTTGATTCCGAGGCCGAGCGCAAGCTGACTCATCAGCTCGAAGAGAGGCGTCAGGCGAAGGCTGCTCGCAAGGTGGCGCAAGCAGCAGAGGCCACGTGGAAGGCCAAAGAAGAGCGGGTTGCAGCAGAGAAGGTGGAGGAGGAGAGGAAGGCAGCAGAGAAGGCGGAGGAGGAGAGGAAGCGAGCGGAGAAGGTGGCGGGGAAGCAGGTTGCTCCCCCCACAACAGCCAAGGTGGACCCGAAAGGGCTGCCATTGGTTGAGCCCGTGTGAGTAGGATCTTTAGATTTCAGTGTTGGAGTTAACCCCCCCCCCCCCCCAGGACTCCGTGTGATGCATGCAAGGCGGCCGGCATGGAGTGCCTGTTCCGGTGTGGCAACCGGACCCCGGACCTCCTTCTGCATCACTTGCCAGGAAGAGCACAAGAAGCCGTGCCTGGGGGCCAGGGGTCTGCCGGATGACCTCCAGCAGCGCATGTCGAGGAAGAAGGGCACCCCCAAGCACAAGCGCAAGGCCAACGACTCCAAGGGGGGAACCCCAAAAAAGCTGAAAAAGACACAGGAGGCAAGGGGGAGTGTGTTAAGACCATGCTGCCCAGAGGACGGAGGTCCGTTGTGCTCAGGGTACGGAGTCCGAAGTCCGGCGTGAGGTCTGGGTTCCAGGTTGAAGTCCAAAGCCCGGAATGGAGATCCAAAGTCTGGAGTGGAGTTCCGAGCTGGACTTAGCAGCACACGGGGTTGAGGACGCTGCGAAGCTATTAGCAACGCACTGAGCAGACTCGCCAGAGTCCTCTACTTTGGACTAGGCAGAAAACAAGCGTGGACATAAAGTCCAGGTAGAATTCGGGGGGGAGAAGTGGGGAGAAGAAGTACGCGCAAGAAAGAAGCTAGAGACAGGTATGAAGTCTGGGCGGACTTCGGGGTTCAGAGTCAAAGGTCAGAGGTCGGAGTTCGGACAGGAGGAAGGGTGAACCAGGGAGTTCAGATTTAAACGAGATATCTGAACTGAGTAGCTAGGACATTCCAGGGTATGTATATATAGCTACGAAACCTATTGTCTAGCAAGAACAATAAAGAAAGGTACATATGAAATTTGAAGGCCAGAGTACGTATGGAATTCCGAGGTCTGAGACAAGAACAATAAATGTTATTGTATTTACAGGTGAAACATAGGATGACCTGATATGACAAAATCGGACATACAGAGCTTGGAGTCGGAATTTGGGGTACGGAAGTTGGAAACGGGGTTCGGACTTTGGGGTCAGAGCACAGTGTTGCAGAGCTAGGTCTGACGTGACTGGTAACGTACTACGAGTGATTAAAACGGCGTATGCCGTAGAAAAGGGATAGATCCTGACAAGGGGGTCTTGCAGCACCAAGCAAAGACTTCTCACGCCGAAGTCTAGCCCAAAGACCAAGTTAGCATTGTGTACTATATACCACACTGTGGTGCTTACCTAGCCCAAAGACCAAGAGGTCAAGATGAGGGCTAGGGTTGCTACATGGGGGGTTTATATCTACTGTGGTTACACTGCCTTGGTAACCTAGAGAACAAGAAGAACAAGAGGAACAAAGAGGTCGATGAGAACGACAATGCAAACAACAAGGGAACAGATGAGAACAGATGCGAACAAAGGGTGGAAAGGGATCAATCCCTGATGTACGTGATTGTCCATGTATCAAGAATCAGTGATGTACCATACTGTCTATGATGTCATGGTGAGGTCATAGCCCTGTGCACATCACCTGACCCTTCTGTAAATCTGTCTAAGTCCTGACTCCCTTGGTACTGTAAGAAATGGCCGTAGGAAATAGGGCAAAATAGGGAAAAATATGGAAAAAATACTGGGGCTCCGTCGTTTCCACGACACACGGGATGTAACAGAGTGTGCAGGAGGCAGAGGGGTTGCAGTCCCGCGGGGTCCGGCTCCCAACTCCGCAGCCGGGAGCAGAGATGGAGCTCTGGTTGGTGGGGTTGCGGAACCCGGACCATGTCTGGGCCGCATACCCGGGGCAGCTCTCATCAGTGGAGCTGCTCCATGCCCTGCTGGGAGAGGTCCAGGGGCTGTGGCACGAACTTGCACATAACGTGCAGGAGTTGGCGGGGGTGCGGGAGCAGCGCAATCAGGCAATTGCGGAGGTGTTCTATGCCTGGGGGTAGCTGGAGTCGGACAAGGCGGAATTCACGCCAAAGTCAGATGAAGGAGAGGAGGAAATGGAGGGGTCAGACATGGAGTGGGAAGAAGGAATAGAGTAGATAGTCAGAGTTGCAGCCTTAGGCCAAAGAATGTAAATGAACTCTTCTGCGCACTTGGCGCCTCTCTTCATTGTGTGATTTGTGTGACCTTAGACCAAGGAATTGAGAGGGCCGGGTTTGTCGGGGTACACAGAAATAGAAGTCTGACACGAGTTCCTGCGCATGTCCGAGTTCTGTGGCAAGAATCTATGAAGTCTCCTTATCAGTAGCCAGCCCACCTGACAAGGTAGAGTAGCTGGCAGCTTCTGCGGCAGCGGTCAATCTTGGCGTTAAGGATCTCCGCAATCTCATACTCCGGTTCTCTGTCAACCTTGATTGGAGGTGGTGGACTTTGGGTGCGACCGGAGATGAAATTCAGAGTTGCTGGCTCGAGCTGAGAGACATGGAAGACAGGGTGGACTGTGCACATAGGTCAGGGAGCTTGAGAGTATAGGAATGACTACCAGGACGGGCTATGACCATGAAAGGTCCGAGGAACTTCTCTGAGAGCTTCTTGGTAGGTTGCATTGATTAGATGTGCTCAGCGTGCATGTAGTGTAAGGAGCACGTATCCTGCGCTCCTACAATCTCATTAGTCATGCGAGATGCACCACTAATAAGCATGATACCGGATCAATTTACACATGTGCATAATAGCATGTGGATAGCTACATGTATGCAATATCATCATGTACAGCGCACCGGGTATTTGGAACTTGGGCGCCTAGTGGAGGGCAAGTCCTTACTACCCTCCACCATCCCTACAAGTATGCCGAGCCCAAATACAAGCCTGGACCAGAGTACTACAGGGATAGGAGCCCAGTAAGGCAATCACCCCATTACTTTTACACTTTTTTACTCTCCGTGAACTTACTTGCCCATATTTGGGGCTTGACGTCACCACGTCATCAACAATCAACATCAACTACCATAAACATCTCGACATCTTCCCAAATGGAAGGATCAGCACCAGGTCCCGGGGGCAGACAGCCGAGTAGGCCCAACTTTCCACCACAACCTTCCTCCATCCCACCACACACTAACCTTGATGCTGGCGTGCCACATCACATCTCCCCCTCTGCCCCAGTGTATTCACACCCAAATGCAGGCCCCCTCTAACCTCAGAGTGCAAATACGCACCCTGAGAGTATAGCCGTACAGGCTGAAACGACACCACATATTGTTACAAATGTCTCATGCGCACCTTTGAGGACACACTCACATACGTGAGGACTACCTCAGCTGGCAGACCGTATTGGTCCCTTGTCTATGCAAACCACATCTCCTGAATTAGAGTGCCCCTACAATGTTGCTGGAGCTACTTAGTGCTCTCCAGCAATTGGCGACCAGGTTCCGCAATTTACAGAACCAGATACTCAACGCAGAAGAAGAGTTAACCGGTCATATTACCGGATTGACTATCCTACATGACTCAGAAGGCCAGGGACCTAGTTGGTCTGAAGAAGGAAGTGAGGTCGAGCAGCCAGCAGGCAAAGCTGCTGGTGACAAACATGAAGTTGAGGATGAGCTACTTGGATACAAGTTGGCTCCCGACCTTGAGGTGGAACTGGACAAACAGTGTCACTGGGAAGCCAGTTGTCGTGACCAGTTGAAGAGAGCGGGACTGAGCGAGTCCTACATCGAACGGAAATGTTCACTACCAGTACTAGAATCTACGCCTAGACTGATCGGTCATGGTGGAGCGTCTAATACGATGCCTTGCCAAAACATAGTATTTGATCTGGAGGAGCCACATTACGGCTCTGTATCCCGGACAAATGACTGGCCATGCGCGCCCGTGCTCCCGGTTAGAGACATGAACACGATGGGAATAGCTGTTAGGACCATGCGCCGGGGAGTACCGTCGGACTTCAGAGTACATCAAGATCGGATGTCGGAGTTAGTACGGTAGTTAACAATGCACAAGGGGAGACTTCGGCAAAGGTATTACCAACGCCCTCAACCGTAACACCAAGTGTCTCCTATTTACGAGAGTCAGGGGGAATAGTGGGGAGATGTAGAGGATGAGGAAGAGTAAAGCCAGAGTATTGTCAAGTCCGATGGAACCGGAGGTCAGGTTCAGACGTCGGACGAGCAGAGGTGAGGACGACCAATATGATTGGAGTTGGAAAGTTCAAGTGGGAATTTGGATAAGACAAGAAGGACGAGAATAACGAGATTTCCGAACTGAGGTATGTAGTACATCCAGGTAGGTAATATATACTAAGTTCCTTATTGTTCTACAAGACAATAGCAGAGTTCGGAATTGTACTGGAAATGAGTGGAGTTGGAAATAAGTAAAGAAACACAATAAGACTATTGTTCTGGCACCGGGCCGGAGACATAACCGGAAGGGTCTGTGATAACTTTATTGTAAGTGCGGAGTAACGATCGGAGTATGTACGGGGTTGACGGGGTAGATTGGAGTAGGTCGGAGTTGGCATGGATGTAACAGTGCCTCCCCCTTGGGCTCGAACCCCTGAGAGCCGTACTATGATGTCAGAGAGAAACGGAGATGTATAGAGCATACAAAATAGAAGAAAAATTCTCGGAGTCAGGGTCGGAAAATGGAGCTCGGACCTGGGTATAAGGTCAGGAGAGTCGGCGCTTCGTACTTCAACCTTTTCCTTCGCACCACCACCCACCACCACCACCACCACCACCATGTCCGACCCCTCCTCCGCCATTCCACTGTCCTCTAACTCGGAGGGCGAACGTGAGCTGGCCCGCCAGCTTGAAGAAAAACGAAGGGTCAAGGCGGTGCGCAAGGTGGCTCAAGCCGCGGAGGCTGCGCACAAAGCCAAGGAGGAGCGGGCTGCAGCAGAGAAGGCGGCAGAGGAGCAGCAGTTGGCGGAGGAGGCAGAGAAGGCCGCGGAAGAGGCAAAACAGGCGGAGGTGGCAGCGGGTAAGAAGGTAGCCCGACCGATGGGGGTCGAGGCAGGTGCGGGGGGCCGACCCCTCATGGAGCCGAGGTAAGTCTGGATTACTCCGCAAGGTTTGGAACTGACATTTTACAGTACTCCGTGCGACGCTTGCAAGGCGGCCGACACAGAGTGCGTGTTCTGTTGCGGGACACGCACGTCTTCGTGCATCCTCTGTCAAGAGGAGTGCAAGAAGCCCTGTGTGGGGGCGACAGGATTGCCGGACGACATCCAATGTCGTATCGAGCACAAGGATGGCGCGCCAAAGCGCAAGCGACGAGCGGACGAGTCGGAGCCCAGATCTCCGTGCAAGAAGTCGAAGAAGACGAAGGTTGCGGAGGGGTCTGAGAAGAGGCCCGAGGTCCGGCTCGCAACCCCGCAGCCAGACTCGGAGCGGGACATCAGGCTGGCGGGTTTGACCAACCCCGACCATGTCTGGGCCGCCTACCCCGCACAGTTGACTGCAGTTGAGCTACTGCATGCGCTGCTCGGGGAGGTGCAGGGGTTGAGGCGAGAGCTGGCGGGGTACCGGGCGGAGTTGGAGGCTGGGTGGGCCCAGCGCGAGAGGGCCGTCGCAGAGGCCTTCTTCGCGTGGGGCCAGGTGGCGGAGGATGAGTCGTTGGAGGACACCGCGGAGTTCACGGAGGACTCGGCAGAGGAGAGCAAGGGGTTGGAGGGGTCGGATGAGGCGTGGGAAGAGGGAATGGAGTAGGTAGCGGACCATAGATTAGCGGCCTCTAGGGCCTTTTTGTTGTAATGAAATCACTTGCGCGTCCCACGCCCTTGTCGATCGAAATGAGTGTGAGCGTGAATTATGATAAATGACTGAGTGGTCCGGGCTTAGCGGAGTAAGCGGAGTGAAAGTCCGAGACTAGTTCTTGCGCATGTCCGAGCTCTGTGGCGAGTATCCACGAAGTCTCTTTGTCAGTCCCTTCATAACCAGCCCATTTGACAAGGTAGAGCAGTTGGCAACTCCTATGTCGTCGGTCAATCTTGGAATCGAGGATTTCCGCAATCTCGTATTCCGGTTCTCCGTCTATTTCGATCGGAGGTGGCGGAGATTGTACACGACCGGGAATGTTGTTCGGAGTTGCTGGTTTGAGCTGGGAGACGTGGAAGACCAGGTGGACGGCGCGCATAGAGTCGGGGAGTTTGAGGGTGTAGGAGTGGCTACCAGGACGAGCTATGACGGTGAAAGGCCCGAGGAACTTCTCCAATAGTTTCTTGGTGGGGCGCGTGGAACGGATATGTTCAGCGCGGATGTAGGCTTAACTTCCGATTGGGTACTCCGGAGCTGGAAGGTGACGCTTGTCCGCTTGGACTTGATATCGGAGTTGAGCGTCGGTGATGTGTTGTCGGAGTACGGAGTGGAGTTCATCGAGATCCACTGCGAACTTGCGAGCTCTCGCGGAGGTGAGATCCCGTTCGGGGTGTACAGTGATCTGCGGATTATAGCCTTTGTTCGCGAAGAACAGAGATATACCCGTAGTTGCATTCGGAGTGTTGTTGTACGCGAACTCCGCCAAGGGGAGTAGTCGGGACCAGTCGTCCTGTTGGTAGCTGCAATACATTCGGAGGTACTGCTCGAGGGTTTGATTGACTCGCTCGGTTTGTCCGTTGCCTTCGGGGTGGTAGCCAGAGGTGAAGTGTAGACACATGTCAAGGACTTTGCCGAGGGAGCGGAAGAAATGAGAGACGAACTCCGAACCTCAATCGGAGGTGACATGCGAGGGAACTCCGTGCTTGGAGAAGACGTGCAGAACGAATAGATCTGCCAACTCCGCCGCTGTCAGCATATCATGGGTAGGAATGAATATGGATTGCTTAGACAGTCGGTCTACTACAACCAGGATGGCGGAGTAGCCTTCGGAGTTCGGGAGTTGCTCGATGAGGTCCATGGATATGGAGTTCCAGGGGCGTTCGGGGATGGGAAGTTGCTTCAAAGTGCTGTAGGGTAAGTGCCGAGGTACCTTGTTCCGCGCACAGGTGGTACAAGACTTGACGTAGTCGCGAACGTAGATCCGTAGTCCGGGCCACAAATAGTCGCGTAGAACAAGGGCTTGAGTCTTGTTTTGACCCCAATGGCCTGCAGTAGGATGGTCGTGACATTGTCGGAGTACACAGAGTCGGAGGTCGTCCGAGTCCGGCACATAGATTCTGTTATTGAGGCGTAAGTAACCATCTTCGTCTATGGTCCAGCGGGAATTTCCATCGGTGGCTAAACGGCGAGCTTCGGCAAGTTCGGACTTGGGGTCGGAAGAAGCGAATTGGGCAGACTTGATGTCCGCTCGGAGCTGGGTATCGTTGAGAACGTAGGACGCGCGGAGGACGGGATCGCGAAGGATTGTCGCGTGGAGCGATGAGGCTAGTTGCTCCTGCATGAATACCGGTCGGAGGTTGTGAGGATTAACGACGGAGTAGTCGCTGCCTCCCTTTTTTGGGTAGACATCCCATCGTCTAGTAAGCGCGTCGGGCTTAGCTCCAAGTTTACCAGGATGGAATCGGATTACGAGGTTGAACTGCGACAGGTACTCCGACCAGCGGGCTTGCCGGCGGGTTAGCAGCTTAGTCGTGGCAAAGTACTCGAGGTTCTTGTGGTCGGTTACGACGTCGACCGGGGTACCAGAACCTTCAAGGTAGTGTTGCCAGGACTTGAAACACTCGAATATTGCGAGTAGTTCCTTGTCGTGCGTGTCGTAGTTCAACTCAGCTCCAGTTAAAGTCCGGGAGTGGAAGGCGACGGGGTGGAGTTTGCCGGAGTTGTCGGTGATAGACAAAATACCGGCAATGGTGTAGTCCGACACGTCGGTTTCCACTGTAATGGGGAGGTCTGGTTCCCAGTGTCGGAGTACAGGCGCGGTGGTGAAGGCTTCCTTGAGCGCATTGAATGACTTCCGACAGGCTTCGGAAAACTCCCAGGGGACGGATTTGCGGGTTAGGCGGGTGAGGGGTAGGATGATCTTGGAGTGGCCATGGATAAACCTCCGATAGAAATTTGCGAAGCCCAAGAACGACTGTATATCACATACTTTTCGGGGTTCGGGCCAGTCCAAGATCACCTTGATCTTCGACTCTGCCATAGTAAGGCCCGCGGGGGACATGATGTACCTGAGGTACTCAACCGAGTCAGTGTTGAACTTGCATTTGTCTGCACGCGTGTATAGTTGGTGCTTGTGCAGGCATTGGAGTACCTCCTTCACGTTGTTATGCTTCAGTTCTCTGTTAGTGGCTATCGGGCGCACCGTTAGAACTGGAAGCCAGGTTGGGAAAAGGGGAGAGGTCCAGACGAGGAGTTCAGGGGGTGAAACAGGAGATTGAAGCTGGGGCTCTACCCTGAGCCCCCTGGTCTTATATACATGTGGGGTGGAGTCATATCCAGTATGACTCACCATGGGTCTGAGTCACTATGAGTCCATATAAGTCACTACTAGTCAGGAATGAGTCACCATGAGTCACCACACCTCTGGAGCCTACATGAGTCAGAGTGCTACTAGTAATCAGTCAATTGTAACATTACCCCCCCCCCCCTAAGGCTGATCGTCCTCGATCAGACGTACTCCAACTCGTCGTTGTTGTTGACAACGATGGGGGTTGGAGGTCGGGCCTGGAGGTCCCGCGGGTTGACGGTGGTGGGTAGATCTATTGCAACGGGAGGAGGGAGGTAAGGGGGTCGTGGCAGGGGCAGGATCCTTGTCAACCGGATGCCAAGCAGGGCTCTGAGGGCGATGTTCTCAATGTCGCGCTCGAGGTCCGCTTCTGGCAATGGAGGGGTACGTGGGCGTGACTCGAGGGGTGGGAGCGAGGCTGGGGTACCTGGACAATTTGGGGGGCTGGAGAGATGCTCTGCCAGAGGGGGCCAAGAGGTGTGATTCTCCTGATTGGTGTCGTTGTCATCATGGGTGGTCCATCCGTGTGCCACAAGGGGAGGTTCTCCCCAGGTACCATCATTGAGGGATGACTCGGCCCCATGATCCGCTGCCAGTGGGTCTGGTTGTAGGGGTGAATCCCCCCAAGGTAGGAGTGCCGCGCCGGGCCATTATAGGCCGGGTTGGGGCAAGGACATCCTTCATACTGGTTGACCAGGAGGAGGGCGTAGAGAGGGTTGAGGGTAGGGATGATACCGAGGAGGAGGACAATTTGTCCCAGACTCCTGTCCGCGATCCTGTAGTTCCAGTGGATTGCTGAGTCGATGGCTGCCAGTGTGTCCTGGTGGAGGCATTGGTCCTTGCTGGGGTTGAGGGCCACAAACCTCCTCATGAGGTGGAGGGAGGCCAGCGTGTCGGCTGCGCCCTGGTAGTTGTCCGCGGAGATCACTGTCTTGCTCCGATAGCGGACGAGGATGGTGTGCGTGATGCCCTGTAGGTCAGGGTGGAGGAGGGTCCATCTGACACGGTCCGCCAGTGACCTGTCGGTGTAGATGGAGGTCGGGGGGTGCGGAAGGTGGTGGTAGAAGGGGAAGGCCCTCTTCACCCATCTGAAGCAGCTGAGGTTGATGTTGGGGACAGCCCCAGGGATGTTGAGAGGGATGGAGGGTGTGGGGGTGTGGGAGGCAGTGCGGCAGAAGTGGCAAGTGCGAGGCATTGTTGAAGGGGTTGATGTCATTGAGAGAGATAAAAGCAAGTGGGAGAGGGCTGAGAGGCTCCAGAGTGAGTTGGGGGATGGAGAGCTTAGGCCAAAAAGGTGCCTTTTTTTATAGGCTTTCAGGATTGTTTGGGCGTGTTTGAGGTCCTTATCTCTGAGCCATTCATTTTCATGACTCGGTCTTCCTTTCCAAGTCACCAGGTATTGGATGCTGCCTCACTTCCTGTGATTGATGATTGCCTCAAGTTCCCACTCTTCCATGCCATTTATTGCTTCCTGTGGTGGGGTGATGTAGTTGGGCCCATGCTCCAGAGTAGTGCAGTAATGGGAGATAAGGGACGTGTGAAAGACTGGATGGATTCTCCACGACCCTGGGAGCCAGAGTTTTACCGTGGTGGGTCCCATGACCTGTTCAATAACAAATGGGCCTTTGCGTTTTGGTGCGAGCTTGCGGTTGGGATAGGGCAATGACAAATTGGTGGATTTCAAGAAGACTTTGTCCCCCTTCTTGAAGGTCACATTACCAGCTGCCTGTCGTTTGGCCATGGCAGCTGAAGCCCGTGTGTGAGCGGCCAGTGCATTCTCCTGCCATTCCGTGAGTCTTCCGAGTTGTTCTTTTGTGCTCAGGTGTTTTGGTCTCAGATGTGTTGTTCCAATAGCACGTGGTTGGTATCCCATGAGCAATTCAAAAGGGCTCTTGCCTGTGACAGAGTGGGTCCGCTGATTGTGTACGAATTCAAACTGTGGGAGCAGAGTGCTCCATGTATCAGGGTAGTTTCCACAGTATATCCGGAGAGCCACTTTGAGTTCCTGGATAGCACGTTTTGATTGGCCATCCATTTGGGGGTGGTGCGCCGTGCTCATTGATTGGTTGATACCAAGGATCTTGTTCAGTTCTTGGTATGCCCTGGAGATAAATTGCAGGCCTCGGTCCAAGATGACTCTGTCTGGGAGTCCATATCGACAGTAAACATCTCGTGCTAACATATTTGCCGTATCCATGGTGTCCGTCTCTTTTGTACATGGAGTAAGGACAACGGCTTTGGTAACATCATGGTCGACGACTATTTGCACTGCATCGTATCCGTTGGATGGGGGAAGTCCTGTAACATAGTCCATGGTGATTGTGCTGAACGGCCGGGGGTTTCCTTGGTGAGGTATAGGCATCATTCCAGGGTTCGTGGGGTGCGTATTGATCTTGGCGGTTTGGCAGATTGCGCATCCTTTCACAAACTGAGTAATGAAGTGGCGCATTCCTGGCCACCAGTATTCACGCGCTATCAGTTCGTATGTCTTCTGGATGCCTAGGTGCCCCATAATTGGTGGGTCGTGGTGGTTCCTGACAATTTCTCGTCGCAGGTCATCATCAGGTGGAATGTAGACTTTGTCTTTGAACAACACAATCCCTTTGTCCATCTTCCAGTCTTCTTTCTTGCCAATGAGTGGTTCTTTTTTGAGATGCCAGGCGTTGTTCATTGATTCCATGACCGTTTTGTCGTGTGACACCGTTTCTCGAATCCTTTCCTGGAGCTCCACATGTACTGCCTTGGTGAACAGTTCATCTGGGAGCATGACTAGATCTTCATTGTCGTGTGCTCCAGTGTTATGGTCTGATCGTCAAGACAGGGCATCTGCTTGTGCAAGTGTCTTTCCTGGTTGGTGCACGAGTCGATAGTTGAACTGTGATAGGAATAAACTCCAGCGTGCTTGTCAGTGGTTGAGTTTCTGCACGCTTCTGAAGTATGTCAAGTTTTTGTGATCGGACAATACTTCGACCAGTTGTTCTGCGCTGTCACGGTAGTGTCGCCATGCTTCAAATGCACAAATGATCGCCAGTAGCTCTCTGTCGTAAATCTGGTAGTTGCGTTCCGTTGTGGTGAAAGCTTTGGACAGGTAGGTGCATGGGTGCCATAAGTTATCCTCCCCCTTCTGACGCAAAACTGCCCCGGTTGCAACTTTGGAGACGTCACATTCAATTTGGGTCTGGCATGACCAGAATAGGCGCTTCCAGAAATCGTTGTTTCAATGCTTGAAACGCTCGTTTGCAGTCTGGTGTCCATTCCCATGTTTTTCCTTTGCATGTCAGATTGTTCAAGGGTTTGGCTATGTCCGCATATCCCCGAATGAATCGTCGGTAGAAGTTGGCAAATCCTAGAAAGCTCTGTACGTCTTTGACCGTTCACGGTGTCTGCCATTCTTTTAGCCCTTCGAGTTTGACTGGGTCCATGGCTAATTGTCCTGGTTGAATGACTGCTCCGAGGAATTCCACTTTTTGTTTGTCGAATTCACATTTCTCGCCTTTCAGGTAGAGGTCGTGTTCTTTAAGCCTTTGCACAACTAACCGTGTCTGCTTCTGGAGTTCTTCCTTGGTTTTTGCAAAAAGGAGAATGTCGTCCATGTAGATTACTAGCCATCCTTCCGCTAGGTAGTCTCGGAAGAGGTCGTTCATCATGGCTTGGAATGTGGCCGGTGCATTGCATAGGCCAAAGAACATGACCGTTGGTTCAAATAACCCTCGAGACGTTTTGAACACTGCTTTCCATTGATCTCCTTCCTTGATGCATACGTTGTTATACTCAGCCTGTACATCAAGCTTGGAGAAGTATTGAGCATCTTTGAGTTTGTTGAGCAGGTCGGATATCAACAGCAGTGGGTAGACATTCTTGACTGTCCCTTCATTAAGGTAACGGTAGTCCTGTACCGGTCTCAGAGTGCTGTCCTTTTTCTTTACAAAGAATACGGGTGACGCCATGGGGGATTTGGATGGGCGAATATAGCCTTTGGCCAGGTTTTCATTGACAAACTTGTCCATTTCCTGACGTTCTCCGGGAGAGAGTGGAATGATTTTGCAGTCTCTTGGGACAAAGCCTGGTTTGAAATCTATAGCATGATCCCAAGGTCGCGAAATAGGCATTCGTTCTGCTACCTTCTTTTCGAAGACGTCCTTCAGATCTTTGAGATAATCTGAGAGAATGTCGTCCAAAGTCTTTGCTGACTTTTGACCCTGTGCTTGCACTGCTAAGTTCGTCAAGATGGTAGCTTGGCAGAGTTGTAGGTCGTCCTTTGTCTGCTTCCATAGCGTGGTGATGGTTGTATTGGGTCTTTCATCCCAGTGTTCATCATCTTCTGGGTTTTTGCCAACATATTGTTATACTGCTTGTACATCCTGGATTTCTCTGTGTGGTAGTCCCCACATAGGGACCCCTGGTGGTGGGTCGTTTTTGTTCTGATATTCCCGGAGGGCCTGGTGCTTTTTGATGACCTTGGGGTCGAATTTGAAGTGTCCTGAACTCCAATCAATACATGGATTGTATCGTCGAATCCAAGGGATGCCTAGGATTGCATCGTCTCTTCCTAAGTCTGCGACATAGAAGTTGGTTGGCAGTGAGTGCCCTCGTATGACAAAGTTTGTTTCGATGTGATGGGTGACTGTTCCAATGGTATTGATACTGTCGTCTGCATTTCTGAATCGGATGGGTTTCGGAAGTCGGACCATGGGGAGTTGGTACTTGTCGACAATTCTTTGGTTGATAATGGTTGCATCTGCTCCTGAGTCAAACAGTGCGCGTATCCCGACGACTTTGGGTCCACACTCAACATATCCTGACAGCAAATAAGCGAACCTGCGTTGCTGTGCTAGGGTGACAAATGAAATAGTGTAGTCCCAAGGATTAGACGGTACTGGCGTCGAGTCAGTCCGACCCATCAAAAATCCGCACCGTCCTCTTCCTCCACGGCATTGAGTGCCAGCTCTGGTTCTTCATCGGCTCCATTTGCTGATTCTTCATCTTCTTGTTTGACAGCTTGAGTCTTCGCATCAGATCGCTTCTTCTGGGGGCAGTTGGCTGCGCGATGACTGGGTTCACGACAGAAGAAACATTTGTTCTGCTTCATTAGTTCGCGTCTGGTCTTGTCATCGAGACGACCACTTGTGACTGCCTTCAGGGAGGGGTCGGTGGGTTTGAAACAAGTAGTGCTGCGCGTGGCATGTCCTTGGGCACGACCAACTTCTCGGTTGAGCAAGTAGGCCTTGTTGAGCTGGATGGCAGTTTCCATCCACTGGTCCATGGTCGTCGGCCGGGGGTATACCAGTGCCATCTTGTCACGGAGGAACCCTGGTAATTTGGACCGGTACCAGGCCACCTGGGCCGAGTCTTCGTAGATTCCGCCTTTGACGAACAGGCGTAGAATCTTGGCATTGAAGTGGTCCATGGGTTCCTTTGGATCGTAACGAAGTGAGCCGAGTTGGACGGCTGCGGTCTGAGCAGGATCTTGTTCCCCAAAGACGAGCAGGAAGTCACGCCTGAAGTCCTTCCACGTCCCAAAGCCTTGTTCGACACCCTCGACTGTGAGTTGGGCTGTGTCAACCTTGGCTTCTGCCCACCATCGGGCGTCTCCTCTGATGTAGGAGAGGGCAGTGACTATCTTGGAAGAGTCGGTGGGGTAGTCGCTCGGGCGGCTGCAGAACAGGAGATAGAGGTCCGCAAGGAACTCATTCGCTTTGTGTCGTTCGCCCGTGAAGCTGTCGGGTTCCTTGATCTTGCTCTTGTATCCTCGTCCATTGTCCTGCCTAGGTGCATTGGTGCCTCCTGGGGGGCCTCCGCCACCTCCTCCACCACCTCCTCCACCGTCGCCTCCTCCATTGCTTCCTCCGTTGTCTCCTCCCCCTTCAGGACCTCCCCCTCCTCCTCCTGAGGGTTTGTATCCTCCCACTGCTGTGCAGAAGGCTGTGGCTGTACTGATGAAGGGTCCTTGAGAGACAGATAGGGTGGTGGTCGGTCGTGTAGTGGTTGTGGACATGGCTCGCTGTCCTGGTTCTAGGTCTCTTGGTAGCTGTCGAGCTGGGATGATCATTGAAATAGGGGAAGATTCGTGGTTACTAGTTGGTACAGTAGCCAGTACTGTTTCGTCGTCTGATAATTCTGGTTCTGGGACCTTAGGAGTTGGTGTTCGAGCTCGCTCCTTTCCTTTGCTGGCTAATGGGATTTGAAGCCCAAGTCCTAGAGGCGTAACGGGTGACCTTGTTTTGACAAAGGTCTCTCCTGAGCCGGTAGTGACGGGGTCTTTGGGAGTCGGAACAAAATGGTTGCCTTCGGCTTTCTTAGCTCTGGTCTTGAGTCGATTTGGGCACGGTTGGGACTTTCAGATCGCAAATGCTTCTGAGTAGTTGATGTGGTTGTCCTTTCAAGTGGTCGTGTTGTAGTAGTGGGGCCGGTTGTAACAGTCGAGATTATCTCCCATGCACTGCTCCTAATTGCCATGGGCGTGGTAGTGAGGGGGAATGTACGTAGTCCACTTGTTGACCAGGTGTCAGGTGGCGATAAGGTTGTGGAATCTTAAGGCAATGATAGGGATGTCTGGAGATCCGAGGCTTGTGACTTGTACCGGCTAGCTTTGTGCAGTGCGCGCGCAAAGTTATGTCCTTGGAGGAGCTGGAGGTAAAATCATTCTATTGGGGGGACTTGTTCCGGAGTGGGGGGGTCAGGTATGATTTTGTTCTAACCTCCTCCCGACACTGATTGTTTGTTGTTGGCGTGTTTGTCAGAGCTGTTCTGAACCTGAAGTGGGTTCCAGAACTTGTGTTCTTCTTCAGGGGTACAGTGTCCAGGAATCCACGAAGGTCAGGTAGGCGATTCAGGCAGCTCTCCTTCAGAAGAACTGTTTTCAAGGATGGGGAAATGATTCTGGACTCGGCTTTTGATTTGGTTGAACAAGGCAGGCAGCCTTCTGGTTACTCAATGCAGAGAGGTGTTCCTTGCACCACTGCTAGGTGAGGAATCTTGAGCTGCAATCTAGTGTTGTGCTTCAGTTCTCTGTTAGTGGCTATCAAGCACACTGTTAGAACTGGAAGCCAGGTTGGGCGAAGGGGAGAGGTTCAAATGAGAAGTTCAGGGGGTGAAACAGGAGATTGAAGCTGGGGCTCTACCCTGAGCCCCCTGGTCTTATATACATGTGGGGTGGAGTCATATCCAGTATGACACACCATGGGTCTGAGTCACTATGAGTCCATATGAGTCACTACTAGTCAGGAACGAGTCAGAGTGAGTCAGCATGAGTCACCACGCCTCTGGGGCCTACATGAGTCAGAGTGAGTCCGCTACCAGTAACCAGCCAATTGTAACACTCCCCTTCGCCCAACCTGGCTTCCAGTTCTAACGGAGCGCTCGATAGCCACTAACAGAGAACTGAAGCATAAGTTCAATAGTGTGGTGGCATACAGTAAGTAAGGTATGGGCTGGGTGTGAGGCACGCGTGCACAATGAGGGAAGTGCGTGTTGCGCACAGGGCGCAACTTCTGTCGTGGTGGTCGTGCATTCAAGTGCCCGTTGGTTGCCGGGTGGCTGCTACTCGGCATTGGGTCACACCACATCGGAGCTCGAAAAGCTGAACAAAAGCACTGGGACATTAAGGTCAGATAGGGTAGAGCCCCAGCTTCAATCTCTTGTTTCACCTCCCTGAACTCCTTGTCTGATTCTCCCTCTCTTGCCCAATCTGGCTTCTATTTCTAACAGTGTGCTCAATAGCTGCCACTAGAGAACTAAAGCATAACAAACTACCTATTACAAAACTGTTTCCAGAAGGTGCATGTAAAGAACATATCATAACTTTGGAAGTTCACCATCAAAAGTTATGAAACAAGTACCTACAGAAAGCCAAGATATATAGCTACCTAACATAGTTTTAATCATAGCATTCCATGCAGCTGTTACCAAGATATTCAGAACAAGGCGCCGGATGGCCATTTCTGGAAATAGTTTTGCAAGGCACTGTATGCGACAGGATCGTTCATAGAGAGCCGTTTGAACACGGGTCTCACTCCTAGGGCCCATGGCACGAATCCTCCCCAGCTCGCTGAAAAGTTCATTACTGCTAGCATTACTACAACGTGGCAACGGCGTATAGCAAACCCGTGAAAAGACAAGCACATTACAATGATCATCACAATGTTCGTATATCATCAAGAGAAGCCACCCCCACCCTCGAAAGCGAACGAGGCCTACACCTGCTCCTTCTCGTCCTTGATGTCCTCGTGCGCGTCCGAACCCTTGATTGTGTCCGAGACGCGCACGTCGCGCGCGACGAGCTCGCGGCGGTAGCGCATGCTTGTCAGCGGGGTGGAGTTCTCGTACAAGAGGTCGATCTGCTCGAGCGAGAGCCCCTTTGTCTCGGGGATGCAAAAGTAGGTGAAGATGATGCAGCCCAGGCAGGTCGAGCCCCAGATGAAGAAGACCTTGACGCCGAGGCCGGCGTCGCCCGGGCCGACGTTGACGAGGTAGGGCGTCGCGTACGAGATGGCCCAGTTCCAGAGCCTGGGGGTGTGCGTGAGCGGTGTGTGGATGAGAGCGCGGAGGACGAGCTTACCAGTTGGAGGCGACGGAGAGCGAGATGGCCTTGGCGCGGATGTTGAGCGGGAAGATCTCGCCGACGATGACCCAGGCGATGGGGCCCCAGGTGGAAGCGAAAGCGGCGATGTAGATGCAGACGAGGGCGATGAGTGCCTTCTGGCCTGGTGCGTTGCTGACAGAGATGGTGACGCCGATGATGGCGACGAGGTACTCGCAGATGCACATGACGACCGCACCCCAGAGGAGGAGGGAGCGACGGCCGAACCTCTCGACCCCCCACATGCCGGGGAGGGTCATGAAGACGTTGACGATGTTGGTGGCGACAGAGAAGAGGAAGGGGTTGCTGACGCCGGCGTTCTTGAAGAAGGTCGTGCCGACTGTATGGGCAGGTTATAAATAAAAAGGCTAGAAAGACGACGCGGGACGCTCACAGTAAAAGATAAAGTTGATGCCGGTGAGCTGTTGCCAGGCCTGGATGAAGATGCCGGTGAGGGTACGGAAGGCGATCTTGCTCTTGTTGAACCTGAAGCAGTCGAGGTAAGAGCTCTCGCCCCGCTCCTGCTCCTCGCGGAGAGCGGCGCGGATCTCCTCGAGCTCGGCAAGGACCTCTGGGTCATCGGCGGGGAGAGATGTGAGGCGTGAGAGGGAGCGCGCAGCGTCAGCTTGCCGATCATTTTTGATGAGCCAGCGCGGGGTCTGTGGAAAGAAGGGGATGTGAGAAGACTGGTCGATTTGAGGGGGGGGAAGAGAAGAGGAGGGGTACCTCTGGAAGCCAGAACATGCCGACGAAGAGGACAAAGGCCCAGATGAACTGAACGGAGATGGGGATGCGCCAGGCGGAGTGGTTGGGACGGTTCTTTGTGGCGTTGTTTATGACGGAAGCGAGGAGGAGGCCGATGGTGATGGCCCACTGATAGCCTGCGACGACTGCGCCGCGGATCCACTTTGGGGAGCACTCGGACTGGTACATGGGGACGAGGGTGGAGACGAGGCCGACGCCGAAGCCTGCAAAGAAGCGGCCGACGATGAAGGTTGCCCAGTTGCTGGAGCCTGTCTGGAGGGCGATGCCGAGAGAGAATACGATGCAGGAGAGGATGATGCCGATGCGACGGCCGAGGATGTCTGCGACGGGAGCGCCTCCGAGCGCACCTGATGGAGGGTGAGAGGGGAGTGAGTGGAGGGGGGGGGAGGAAGATGGGAGGACGTACCGAAGAAGGTGCCTGCGGCGAGGATGGAGACGACGAGGGACTCTCTGGAGGTGGAGAGGCCGCGTCCGAGGGGGTTTATGGGGTCGATTGAGCCTGAGCGGGTGTCGCCAAAGGTGGCGAGCCAATCGTCCATGGCGATGATGCCGGAGATGGTGCCGGTGTCGTAGCCGTAGAGGATGCCGCCAAAGGCAGCGAAGGCGGTCATGAGGATGCCGGAGAGTTTGCTCTTTGGGGTTGCTGCGATGCCGATGGCAGGGCCGGAGGAGGGGGGAGGACCTGGCATGGTGGAGGGCTGAGGGACGGGGGCGGGGATGGGAGGAGGAGGGAGGAGGAGGAGGAGCGGGTTGAGGGAGCGGGAGGGGATTAAATAGGCAGGGAGCACATGGAGAGTATCACGGCTGGAATGCCATGGGCAGATGCGAGTGGAATGGAGGAGAGCGTGACCGCCGCTCATCAACCGTCCTGACAGAACTCACCGCGGACAGACAGCCGTGGGCAAAGGCCGGGCCCCGGCTCCGCTTCCGACCGAGTCTGAGGGTGCTCAGAAAAGATTCGCGGCGGTCATCATCCGCTCAAAGTCGTCCAGGCAGAGGCTGAGCTCTGTCCCGCTCGCGTACGCCTCCACCATCTCCACCATCTGTCTCTCCCTCAGCACGCGAATACACAGAGAGACAGACGACGCTCACCTCGTCCTCGCTCAGCTTCTCCTTCAGCAGCTTGGCCGCGGACGCGATCTCCGTGATTCCCAGCCGCTGTTGCCCTAGCTCTCCCTCTGCGACAGACGGGAAAAAGAGGGCAAACGCGCGACGACATTCTTCTCCTTTCTTCTGCACCGCCTTTTGTGTTCCGTGCCTGTCTGAATCCCACCCAGTCCCCGACTCCGACTCCGTCCCCGCCTCCCCCTCCCCCTCCTCCTCCTCCTCCTCCTCCTCCTCCTCCTCCTCCTCCTCCCCCTCCAGCAGCGCCCCACACACTGCGCGCCAGTCTTCCCGGCTAACAATCCTCTCTTCCCCAGCCCCATCCGAGCCCCATCCAGACCCCGCGTTCCTGAACACAGATAGCACGTCCTCGTCCGCATGTATACCCACTAGCTGTAGCGCCCCCGGAATCAACGACAGCCCAATATTGTCTGTCGCCTTCTCTTCGTCCCCCGTCGCGCCCCCGGGGCCGTCGTCCTCCATGAACCCGCCTTCGTCCGCCATGAATCCCCCGGCGGCCGCAGTCGACGAAGACTCCACTTTCCGGCGTTTGCGTGCCCGCTCCACGCTGGGTCCCGAGTTCCTGACAGCCTCGTCAAATGCACCATCGATGCGGGCCTGTAGCCGCCGCGGCAGCCCAGCGAACCCACCGTCGTCCGCGTCGTCTCCCATCGTTCTTGACCTCGTCCTCGGCGTTCGCTAACAACCACCGTCCAGCGCCGCCTGAATTACCACACCCCGCGACGCGAAAGGCAATCTCACGTAATCAGTCACGTGCCACGCGTCGAACGCGCTGGTTCAACGCGCGCCTTCCCTCTTTGTCCTCCTCCTCCTCCTCCTCCCGCCTCCCGCGATGCCCACAACCCGCCCCCGCCCCGCCCGCAACGACAACCCCCGCTCGTCCTATGCCGACTCCGACTCCGGCGGCGACACCGAACGCGAACACACTCCAAAGCCAAACGCCCGCACTCTCTCCAAGAAGCGCCTCAGCGAACGCATCCACGACCCAGACCCCGATCGCAGCTTCGCCCAAGACGTCCCCTCGGGCGGCGGCGCACGCCCCCCCCTCAAGAGCGTCAACATCAACGACGACGTTGCCGAAAAGCGACGCCGCAGGAAGAGCGCAAAGGTCACCACCGTCCATCCCGAAGCTCTCCATGCAGAAGCCGGCCCCTCCAACATTCCATACACTGCAGACGGAGAGGGTGCTTCAGAAGCCACACGGACCACCACTCTCGGTAGGTCAAAAAGCCAGCTCCTGAACGTACCCCAAGCACCCGTCATCAACGTCCCCATGGACGTCATGACCTCCAACTTTGACCAGTGGATGAAGATGGCCACCGACAATGTCAGTCTTTTCCCCACCCCCACCCCCGGCACACCGCATGCTCGCGAACATATCCCCGTAAATTGTTGCCCCCACGCTGTCCTAACCCGTTTCTTTCCAGAAAATAAACGCGGCCAATTCCTGGAACTTTGCCCTCATCGACTACTTTCACGACATGTCCCTCCTCCGCAACGACACCGACAACTCCATCAACTTCCAGCGCGCCTCCTGCACCCTCGACGGCTGCGTCAAGATCTGGACCTCCCGCGTCGACTCCGTCGGCACCGAGACCGGCAAGCTCCTCTCCAACCTCGCCAACGAAGGCGGCCGCGCCGACGACGAAGACGATGACGACGCACCAGGCTCCGACAACCCCGACGGCACCGGCCCGAGCCAGAGCCAGCGCAAACGCAAGGCCTACCGCCCCGAGTCCACCCTCGCAAAGTCCGCCGCCCAGCTCCGGAGCAAGAAGCTCGACCTCGAGTTCAGCGTCGACCCCCTCTTCCGCAAGACGTGCGCCGACTTTGACGAGGGCGGCGCGCAGGGGCTGCTCATGAACCATCTCAGCCTCACCATCACCCCAGACGGTAGCCTGCGCGTCGTCTTTGACGCGAGCGATTCCGTCGCCAAGGGTGAGGAGGAGGAACAGCCCCTCGAAGAGCCCCACGACGACGTCGATCTGAGCTACCTACGAGGTCGGTAGCGATCCACCCACGTCATATGCGCCGCTCATCTCTTTCTTCAGAACATTTCATCCCCGACATCGAAGCGATCGACGAACGCGACATCTCAGAGACCCTGGAAGATTTTGCGTTTGGCAAAGACAACTTTTCAGCAGACGACACCTTCTTCCGCCACGGCACGCACGCCCTCGATCACGGCGACGACGATGACGACGACGGCATCGGTGGCTTCAACGACGATCCTCAGCACTTTGGCAACCCAATGGACGTAGACGCCGGCTCGGGCAGCGTTGCCCTCGTCGAAGACTTCTTCGTCGGCGGGGACGCCGTGCCCGACGATTTCGCAGCCGACTTTGTGCCAGAGTACGGTGCTGGGGACGACAACGCGTCTACGGGTGGGTCTGACGACGCCGCCGCCGAGCCACGACCGGGCGGCGCGTTCGTGCCGTTCGACCCGCGGAAAGCACCCAACGAGCGCGACCTCGCCATGGCCATGACCGACGCCGACGCCGACGGCGGCGTCATGATGGACTACTTCGACAGCAACTTCCTCAAGAACTGGGCCGGTCCCGAACACTGGAGGCTTCGCAAAGTCGTCCGGCGACGTCAGTCTTCTCCCTCTCCCAGATCTTGACCGCGTGCTGATCAGCCGAATTGCGCAGCCGACGCCGCGGAAGCCGCGAAAGATCGACCCAAGCGCGAGAAGAAGGAGGCGTTCAAGATCGACTTTCTCTCGGCTGCGGACGAAGACGTCAAGGCGCGCTCCAAAAAGCTGTTTGCGCCCGTCACCCGCGGCGCGGGCATCAACCTCCCAGGGCCCTCCACGTCCAAGACGGCCGCGTCGCGGAAAGGCGGCCGCGGCAAGAAGGCGAAGGAGCGCGAAAAGGAGAAGCGCAGCGATCAGACGCTGCCCGACGACATGCACTTTTCGAGCAAACAACTCGTCACACTTTTCTTGAAGCCCAAGTTCTCCGTATGTCTCTTCACGGACTGCCATACCCGGTGGATGCTAACGTGACATGTGCAGCTCAAGATGCGCGGGTACCAGATGCGACCCGATGGCCGCGTCGACGGCGAGATCGACGAGGCATTCTGGGCACAAGCGGCCGCAAACCAGGTCGCCGGCGGTGGTGACGGCGGTGATGACAGTACGTGGACGCTTTCCGTCGATTCCCACACAGGCTGAACAAGTCTCGCAGCTCTTGACGGCGGCGCAGTCCCGTTCGCGACGCAATTCTTCAACGACGACTTTGATGACGACGGGCCCGGGTTCGACGACGGATTCGACGCCGGCGCCCCCGTGGAAGCAGGCGAGCAGGACCTGCTCGCCGCCACCCAAGGGCAGACCCGACGCGTAAAGGTCGAGACCGTCAACTACGCAAAACGCGCGAAACGGGTCGACGTGCGCAAGCTCAAGGACAATATCTGGAAGGGACTCGATATCGTCACCTCACATGCGGAAGACCGCGAGGACGCCATGGTCAGTATTCTCAGATCTCTCGATAGCGGAGTCCGTCCACGCTGCACACGACCGCTCACGTTCTCCGATCATGTCTACAGGAGACGGACGACCGGCCGCCCACCGATCCGTCAGAGGCGCGCGAGTTCACGTCGGTCATCACAGACCTGCGCAAGACGTATCCGAAGGAGAAGATGGAGGAGATCAGCACGAGCTTCTGCTTCATCTGCCTGCTCCACCTTGCCAACGAGCGCGGGCTCAAGCTCGAGGTCGACGGCAAGGAGGAAGAGAAGATGGAAGAGGTCGAGGAGGACGCCGAAGAGTCCAAAGTCGGCAACTTGTGGAGTCTCAAGGTGCGCTCCTAAACTCCCTCCTCCCGCAAATGTGCTGACCACTTCTCCGCACTCTAGGTGTTCAGAGACCCCAACGCGACGCGATCAGCATAGAGATACCCTGTCCCATCTTGTCTCCTGGCCTGGCAATGTCTGATGCGCTGTCCATTATTTTTACCTCACTTATCCACTTTTCGCTCTCCGGCTCATCATCGTCTTACTGTCTTGACTACGCCAAGCCGCTGTATCACTGTGTGCACGATATACATTCCCCGACGCTCCTCACGCCCCAATTTGTTGTGCGACATCCCGACGATCCCCATATTTTCTGTAGCGGTAAGAGAGCAAAGTGGCTGGCATTGTGGGTACATCGTAGAGACACGGTGCGTGTATAGATACATGACGTCGAGATACAACAAACCTGGGTGTTATTGATACAAAACGGAGAGGGGAATAGGATCAACTATCGATACAACTATAAGAGAGAGAGAGAGAGAGGCGCGAGAAATCCCAGACACAGAGCAACACTAGCACCGCACCAAGTGCCCACACCCGCTCACCCGAATCACCACCGCCGCCGGCCCTTCGTCAAGTTCATCCTCCCCCCCAGCGCGCTGTCGAACATCTGCTCGTGCCGCTTCTGCGTGCGCGCGCTCAGCTCCACGTACTCCCAGAACGCCTGCGCCGGCAGCTCGAGCATGCCCGCCGTCGGCGCCCGCGCGCCGTCGTCCGCGGGGAAGATCGTGAGGATGTCGCGCGCGGCGATGCGCGCCTGCGGGACGTCCGACGCGAGGAACACGCGCTCGCCGAACGGCGTGTACGTGTACACGTCCACCCACCGCTCGCGCTGGTGGTGCGTGCGCGCGGCTGCGTGGCGCGGGCGGTGTGAGCACGGGTCCGAGGGCGGAGCGCGGGGAGCGCGACGTACATTGGACGAGCATGACCTGGTGCTGGACGACCGCGACTGCGAGCGACCCGTCCTTCAACATGGCGGCGGCGGATAATGGGACGGCGGCGGGGAAGACGGCAGCGATGGAGGCAGCGAGCGGAACCGCGAAGCTCGAGGGAGTGTGTAGAGGAGCGGTGCGTGCTTGCAGTGAGCGGACGAGCTCGCTGGCTGGTATTTATCTTCGAGCTCGCGGAGACTTGCTATTGTTCCGGATCTGCTTCTTAGCCCCCCTCGGAGGATATGGACAATAGGATGGCCCAGGCGAGCAGGGGCACGATGTACGCGGGCGGGACATGAAGCGGGGGAGGACAATAAGGCCGTCGTTTGTACGCGGACCCCCCACAAACACTCGCCTCATCTTGGGGTATAAGAATCGCCTTTCTAGGAACGAAGTACTACTACACCATGATGTCCCGATATGGAAGGTGTAGTAGTCCTCGCGGCCACCGCAGCGATCAGTCAGAACTTACACCCCACCCGTACACCCACGTCCCCTGTCGTACGACTGCACCCTAGCTCAACCTCTGGAATCTATCAGGCAGTTCATGACGGCTCGTGTAAAATTTGGCTGTACCGATACCGGCCCAAGTGAAACACTAGCGCTTTCCTCCGGGTCCCGTGAACCTAAGACGACTGTACACGCAGCACAAGATGAAGATCAGACGCATCATATTTCCTTTCATGGTAGAAGCAAAGGTGCTCTACTCCAAAACCCACCACACTTAGACGCGGGCCAGCGCCTTTCTACAGTATTGAATACACGTATACGTATCACCATCAATCGTCTCACGGCGGCAGAGTTGGAGACGATCATCTATAGTTGTGAGAAGACTCGCAGGCACGGACTTGAGGAGGGCCCTATGATACTGGAAGCTCCACAATACGAAGCATACGCAAAGCTCCGGGCAGATTCCAGGGAACATCGGTCCGATGTCTATCCCGAGCATCCTGAGAACCATTGACGCTCAGTTGCATCACGGTGGCACACATCCATACCCATACCCGGCAAAAGACCACAGCATACCGGGGTCTTACCAGGCAAGGCATCTTCCATATGACCTTTGTCGGGGTTTGCCATGTTCAAGGGCTTGCGCTCCGAGCGAGCCCCGACTCGGCAACTACCAGCATCCTGAGTATGAACCTTGACTACTCTGGGGTCCCACAGCCTACATGGTAGGATCAAAGGCATCAGTATTCCTCCCACATCGTCTGATAAGCCTTACCACATTCCATTCCTCAACCGGTGACATATCCAAGACGGCAAGAGGGGTGCCAGAGTGATGGTGCCTCTGTCGGAGGACTGTTCCCCTGCGACCTTCGATTTCGTGATGAAAGATAGATCAGCTGTCAGCGTATATCCAACATAGTAAATATCCATCTTGATTTTCAGTAGATATCCTCCCAGGCATTGCTGCGGACCTTGACTGCCACTGGATCGTGCGAGTCGCAATGGTTGCCGCCGGTAGCGGCGGATGCGATATACTGCCGCTTCACGTATTGCGCCGCGCGCGCATGACGGGCTACAAAAGGGTAGGGCCCATGATCCATCCATGTGACATCACCGCGTTTGTGGGAGATACAAATGAACGGTACATGTAAAGATGGGCGTACGGGCGGTCGGCCGGAAACACGCTGACAACGTCGGGCGCTCCGATGTAATCCTAGCTCTCAAGACCCCGAGGGAGGTGTGAAAGAGGCAGGTGAAGGCTCAATCTAGGAGAGCACATGTAGCATGTGAAGTATGTGGTTTTTGCATACGGTGGGTGACAGTGGGCCTTGGCGTTTCCGATACAAACCCTGCCACGGAAGGCAAAGCATATGTCGGTACGCGTACCATGAGACACAACGATAGCCTGAGCGTGCGCGGCGGGCTCCGACGATCCTCCCGACGAAAGCGACCGCGCGTAGCCCACCGTGAAACGTGGAACGTGGCTTCGTGAGCGGCTAGTCCTGAGAACGTTACATCATCTTATGGAACCTATGGCCATAGTTGCCGGCGGTAAATGACGAGGACAATCGATGGGAACGCGCCACCGTGGGCGTGTACCTGAATTTTAGACTACTCAGCGGCGTAGCAAGAGTTCACAGGAAGAGGATGTTAATTGCATGGCTGGCGGGCGTAGGACGGCTCTTCTCGGGACTCCGCTGTATTCATAGATCGCCTCGAGGTCAGCAAGAGGGAGAGTGTGGCGAACCGCATGGGTCCAGTCATTGAAATCGCGGAGGATGGATGCGCATGGGCGCTCCGTTGGGCACTTGGAGTTAGCACGGCAAGTACTTACTGCCGCTCGGGATACACCGAATTTTCCTGGTCGACGCTCCCGTCAGCAAAGCCTCTGTCCCTGAAATTGTACGTATTTTCCGTCCGTCATGCGCCATCGGGGCGCACCCGTTCAATCATCCCAGTGCACCATGCGCAAGCCATGCTGTTACTAGTCCGTACCAAGATGGGCTCTGCACCTCGTTTCACGCCAGCTCCCATGACCGACGACAGTCCGTTATCAGAATCCGCTGCGTACCCGGCAGCGGAACGTCTCACGTTGATGCTTACTAGAATGCATCCCAACCCTCCCTCCCGCACCGACGTCGGGTCCCATACCACTGGAGACTAGAGAACTGACGTCAAAAGATCCCGCGGTGACTGCATATGCTTCAGCTTATCTGGCCTGACATCCCGAGCTCCGTCATTTTCATGATAGCATCCCGGCATCCGCGGTAGCACCGGCAGGTCAGACGCTTCTGCATGCCGACAGAACATGATCGTCGAGAGTGCGAGGGCTCCACGCGGAGTTATCCCACAGCCTCTGCCCGCAAGATGCGTCGGCGAAGAGGGCGTGGTGTGCCCGGGAGGCGGAGACATGCAACGGAGCGGCGGAATCGGGGGCAGTTCCGCGGCGCGTACTACGTGCCTGCTATACGCTGAGCTCACGCGCACGCCCGGACTCGTCGGATCCCATCGCACACCCCGAGGACAGAACGCCAGCAACACGCCCCGCCGCTCAGCCCACGCACACACAAAACGCAGACACGTTACCCATTTTGTCACCGATCTGCGATGCCTCCCGCGCACAGCTCCCCCATCACAAAGCGTCGCGGCGGAACACGGGGCAGCTTGCGACGCGCATGCGGCATCACCTGCACTCTCCCAGCCGTCCACCATGCACCGCCAGCTCTCGTACACAGGGTCGTCGTATTCGAGAAAACCGGATAAGACTGTGGCGGTGAGCTCCTTCCTCCGCCACCGTGGGTGAGCGTGCCCCCCCACACACCCAACCCGGGACCACGCCTGACCGCGCGCGCCAGCCTGAGCGGCGGTGGACACCGTCACGCGGATAGACTGATCCCGCCATATACCTCACGCCACAGCGCCCGGCGGCACCTATCGCACACGCCCGCGTAGCGACCCTGTGTGCAGCACCTACCCAACCTCCAAAACGAGCAGGAGCGCGTGGGACATGAGGGACCCACCCCGAACGCGTGAGCTGTGCATGCACGCCTTGAGGCAGCATCACGAGCGGGAGGGAGAGGCACGCGCACAGCCTTCTCGCGTTGGACCCACATCGATGGACTCTGTTGGGGAAGATATCGCACCGCCGTGCGATCCAGGCGTAGTACGTGGAGCACTCTATTCGCATGACCAGGGTGGCGATGAGCACGATACGCATCCCAGACGCCGCAAGGCGGTGGCCCTGAGCAAGGGGGGAAGGGTGGAAGTCGACCTCAGTTTCCATGTCGAAACATCGGCACAGGCCTGCAAGTGACGGCAGATATCCGGATATTCGCAGACGCTCGATGGCGGCTCGGTCGAACCTTGAACGTGAATATTGAGACTTGCAAAGCGCGTTCGCGTCGCGCTGTGGTGGGGCAAATGTTGATACATTGGTACATGGAGTGGCGGCGTCGTACGGCAAAGCAGGGTATCCGAGATGGAGCGTATTGGAACAACAACGGACAGACAAGAACACGATAGGTAGTAGCCAAGGGCACTTTAGCTGGAGCTAATGAGGTCGAGAGGAGAGGGAATCCATATTTCAGAGAAAGATATCTATGCGCGCAGTCGTCGTCAGTGGAGCGAATACTGGCGAAAATGAAGTGCATAAAAGGCGGAGAAAGAGGGCAAGACGAAAGGGCGAGCATGACATTGAAAGGGGCCAAGCAGGACTGGACGCAGGCCCCAACCCTCCGAGGCACCTACACGGTAAGGCATACAATGAGGGGAACGCAATCCGAGTCGGGTCCATCAAGAGGCCAAAGTCCCGGATGACAGGATAGTGCTGTCGGTGCAGATGTCCACGCCCGGTGGACGGCACTTGGGGGAACGCGCTCCAAGCACTGGCAGTGCCAGGGCGTCAGACCCTGAAAGGTCGGCGCTTAGGTTTGGCGGGGGACGTATGCAGAGCAGCGAGTGTGTTGCAGAGGGGAAGTCGTGGGGAAAGTAGACAAATGCCGTGGCAAACGCTCAGACTGTGCTAATTACGCTGGCGGCGGCGTCCAGAGACATCGCGATACGACCTCGCGACTTTGCCTTCAGGCACGTTGTCCCTCATTGACGACGGATGAGGCGAACGTGGGCCTGCCATGAGCCCATAGAGACGTGCTGTAAGCCGACGAGCAAGAGGTCCTCGAGCCTGATGTGGTGCTTGCCAACACGCCACATAGCCTGGGAGTCATCCTCCATGCGATGATTGTCCATCTCCTGCGAGTCACAAATCAGCGGGTGTTGGAGATATGGTGATCGGGAGGGAACCTACATCTATGAAGCGCTTGATAGTTTTCGCAACGTTGCGTGCAAGCTTTGCGCGAGTGACGGGCTGCGGCGGACTTCTAAAATCCCTGGTCGGGATCTGCCTACTCCAAGGGGCATATCCAGGCCACTGCACAAGGCACGAGGGAATTCAAGCAGAGAGTGTTAGACCTGTTCGCGGAAGAGCAATAGCACCCGGCACTCACGTTGAGCCTGATAGAAACCGAGGGACCACGATCCTTGAGCATAGGGTCGTCGCGGTCCACGAGTTGCATGAACCTGCTGGAGATAGCATCCCCGAGAGGAATGCCCATCGCGAGTGGGTTCTGAGTAAAGAACAAAATCGGCGGATCGAGTTCGACCTGCTCGACGTAGCGACGGCGGTCGCTTTGGGTGTGCGGCCGGTAGTCCGGCTGGGGCACAAGTTCACCGCCGGATGGATGGCCGTACATCTGGGCGAGGGGGAGCACCTTCTGGGGAGCCTCGTCGTGAGTGTGCTGGATAGGCGGGCAGAATGTATCCTAGGAAGGAGAGGGTCAAAGATCGGTGTCGGAATGTCGAGCGAATAGCTTACCACGAGGCCAAGAGCAAGAGGCTGGATGGTGCGATGCTGGGGCGAAAGAGGCGAGTTAGTGGCGTGGTTGATGAAGGGGGTCCCGAAGGGAGAGGAAGTGTATGGGGTCTGAGGAGTGACGGGGGGGTGTGAACCGATGCTGGAAGGGCTTGAGTGAGAGCGGGAAGTCGGGGTAGGCGTCATAAGCGCTGTGGGGGAGCGCTCGAAAGGAGAGCGCGGGTCGAGGGACGAAGCCGAGGGGGCGGAGTAGATCGGAAGGAGCTCTGTCTCGACGTGAATGCGAGGCAAGAGTCTGGTAGGAGGGGGGCCGTAGGGAGGATCCTGGGCGGAGTCGTAGTAAGAGTCATGCAGGGGCGGGAAGGGACGAGAGAACGAGTCGGCGGAGGGATCGGTGGTCCCGGCGAGATGAAGAGAGTTGGAGTAATGAGGAGAAGAGGACCAGGCAGAGAAGTCGACGAAGGTGGAGAGCATGGTCATGTCGGCGGTGGGGTGAGGGGCGGAGTGGGTGTCGTCGACGAAGGAAAGGTCAGATGGCTATGGGGAGAAGTGTTAGAGTGGACCGAGGAGGGGGACGAGGGAGTGAGGGCGCACGTCAGGGAAAATATCAAGGCCGAGAGAATCCTGGAGCTGATCGTCCTGGGACGCGGTTCCGAGAAAGTCGGAGTGGTAAAGACCGGAGCCAGACGCGGCCCTTGCACGAGGGGATGGGCTGCGAGGGTGAGGAGATGTGGCGTAGAAGAGAGGTGAGACGTACTTGGGAGACGAGGGCTGCATGGTGGGCGGCGGGGACAGCTGCGAGGAGCTGCGAGGAGCTGCGAGGAGCTGCGAGGAGCAGGGGTGGTGATGTGCAAGAGGACTGGGGAGGCGGGGGTGCAGTGTCGAGCAGTTTATGAGGAAACCGTCGAGCGTCTAGTCAGGTTCCTGTTTGGGACAGAGCAGAGACTCGAGGAGGCAGGACACCTCGTCCGAATCGAAATCGGATACTGGGTTGGATGGGAGACGGAGACGCCGCCAGCTATCGTCTGCCCGCCGGCGCACCGGGGGGCGAGGCCGTCCGACGCCGTCGAGAGCAGACATTGGCGGGGCGCGCGGGGGGATTCAGTCCGACGCTGAAGGGCGTCCTCGGAACGCTAAGGCGGGTGTAAGAGTAATCTCTCCCATGCGCGCACGTCCCAGCGTGGGTATGTCCCACGGCAGGGCGCAGCGTGCAGCAGAGGCGCAAGGCTCGATATGGGAGACATACCTCGGACGAGTCATGGTCGAGGGCTGCAGCAAGTGCGGGACCGGGGAGACCTCGAGTTCTACGTCCTCCAGATCTCCTCGCCTCGCCTCTTGCCGTGCCCCGGCCTCACGGACGGGCGGACGGACGGGCGGGCGGAGATGTGGACGGAGGCGATGTCTCCTCCGGCCGTGCTCGTTCTATCAGCTCCATCTGCGAGCGCAGCCGGACTCGGTGCGCTCATTATCGCAAGCATCGCACAGCTCCAGCTTCACAGAGAGCGCACTCGGAGCTTGCAGGCGGCGGGTCGGTTCTGCACAGGCAGTGAAAGAACCCGAACACGAGGACACCTCTGCGCGTCCACACGCCGGCGGCGAGCGACTGCCAGGAGAGATCAGAGAATAATGTAGCATTTTCGGCGGCAGACTCGCAAGGTACCCCTCGTGGCGCAGTGCAGAGAGCGGACAGATATGAAGGCTACATAGTACAGCACGAAACATGCGGATGCACCGGAGGACCAAGAAAAGGGAGGCGATGCATGGCAGATGCAAAGAGAGCCGAGACGCGCGCAAGAGGAGCATGTGCAGGTTACAGATGGGGCAAACGACAGGCAAAGAACAGCGAGCTTGGGACACCGACTCTAGCTGGTTTGTGTGGACACAGGGACAGGGACGGGCAGTGGAGAGTCGAGAGGGCGCGGTCGCCTTGGAGTCGGCTTCACGTTAGCTAGCAAACAGCCTAACCAAATCCGACAGGCGCTCGCCCATGGCTGGGGTCCGGTGTGCTTCCCATGACCTCTTCCGACGACATTGTTCGTGGCCGAGGGCTTTACTTGTCCGATCCCAGCAGCTGAGAGCAAGGTCTGCTGCCAGAAAGAATCATCAAATGTTGTAGTGGGAAAGCGAGGGTCACGTGACCATCTTCACCACTCGGTGGCTGGCGCCTGTCGAATGGACCTCGGGCGCGTCGTACTCGACGACCACCGCCATGTCCTCCCTCGCAGGAGCCCTTCTCTCTCCCCACCACTCGCATGGCGTGCTTGCACCCGACCTCTTTCCCTCTCCAAAGGCCGAGGATGCAGAGATGGAAAACACAGACGACATCGAGCCCGCCTTCGCCCATCCCAATCAGCCTCCCCACGACGATGGCAAGGAGGAAGCCGACCCGGAGGAGATGCACGACCTCTTTGGGGAAGACGAGGACGTAAACATGGTCGAGCACGAGTATGTCTCTCCGTCTCTCTCCTTCTGCTTTGCGTATATCCTGAAACGGCCTCCGTGTCCCAAGGAGAACCACTTCCTCCGCAACGTCTGAACACCCGGACCCGGACGACCGCTTGTCTTCGCCCGAACGCCACCGCAGAGAACATCTGGAATATGCCGAGGAAGACGAGCCTGACCACGTTTTGGAACAGAGACTCGAGGCCGACGTCGCTATTCCCAACATACCAGTGCCGAGAAGCTCGGACGGCAGCGTTAGTCCCGTTTTGTTCAGATACTCAACTCTGTCCGCGCCAGTCCTGACGCCGCCGTCTACTATGTTCAGTATTGGGTTATCCGCATGCCCAATTTCATCAAAGTAGACTCGAAGCCGTTCCACCCTGACACATATGTCGGCCCGGAGCAAGAGGACGAGGAGTCCCAACAGCCCGAGTCCCTCCGCGAAAAGAGCATGTCAATTAAGCTGAAAGTGGAAAACACTGTACGTTGGCGCTGGTCGAAGGACCAGCTTGGCCAGGACGTGAGTAACTCTGCTAATCCATCACCCCCCGCGTCTCCCACAACTCACTGACGTCTTCTCCCTCATCGGCGATTTGTATCGTCTACCCCAATCGGCATCTCCCGGCCTCCCCCACAGCGGAGACAGTCCAACAGTCGAATAGTCCGTTGGTCTGACGGCTCGCTCAGTCTCCAGCTGGGAAAGGAACTATTCGACATCACGCAATCCGTCGACACATCCGGCGCAGTCCCGCGACAAGCCCTCGGCGGCTCCCAGGTCCCCCTCTCCCAGTCACAGTCCCAACCTCATCCACCCCAGTCTCAGTCTCAGTCCCAGTCCCAGTCCCAGACCGGCGGCGGGTCTGCCATCGGCGCAGGCCAAGGCCTCACCTACCTTGTCGCCCAACACAAGCGCGCTGAGATCCTCCAGTGCGAGTCGCTCGTCACGGGCTACATGAGCCTCCGCCCCACGGGCATGCAGTCCGAGACGCACCGCATGCTCGTGCGCGCCGTCGGCCAAAAACACACCCGCGTCGCCCGCCTCCGCCTCGCGCCCGAGCCCACCACGGACCCCGAACGCGAGCGCCTCGAGCTCGAAAAGGCCGCAGCGCGTAAGCCGCGCAAATCCCGCGCTGGCGCCGGCGGAGGGCTCGGCGGCGACGATGACGGCTTTGGAGGGCCCCGCCGCCGCCGGTCCGGATACGCGCGCAAGCGCACCGGCGACGACATGTGGTCCGACGACGACGATGACGACCCTGCCTTTGGCCGGGGTGGGTCTGAGGACGAGTACGGGGATGAGAGCGCGGGGCGCAAGGGCAAGCGGAAGGCGTCTGGGGACGAGACCGGCCGCAAGGGCCCCGGCGAGTACATGACCGACGACTTCCTCGTGGCGGATACAGACGAGGACGAGGACTTTGCGGGGGAAGGTGCGAAGCGCCGGAAGCGCAAGCGAACCACACGGGGCGCGGAAGAAGACGAGGGTGCGGAGGACGACCTCGAGCGGTTGGAAGCGAAAATTACCCAGAATGAGGCAGCAGAGCGAAAGCGCCGACAGCGAGATGGCGGAGACGACGCGGCCGGCAGCTCCGGAGCCAAGGATGCGGACGCAGACACGGCGGGGGAGGACGCAATGGATGTGGAGAGCGAGGAGGAAGAGGATGACTTCGGGCCGCATCGCTCAAGGACCTCCGGACACCGCAAGAGACGCGCGATCGGGGTGGACGAGGAGGAAGAAGAGGAAGAGGAGAATTGACCTGGTGCCGCGCACGGCAAGCTGCGGCGCGTCTGGACGTTGTACACTAATCATCGCAAATGGTTGAGGCATTTGTGCGCTTCTCCGTGCAGAGTCATGCACAGGCAAACGGAGGCCGCCACCCCAAATCTGTGTCGCTCGTATGGCCGCTCACGTACCCGCGCTGTCATACATATTGGAATTAGAATAAGCCGTGCGACAGCTGCAAGTGCGGCCTCGCCGCACACCATCACCGACACTATTCACGGATGCGGCTGCTGTGGCCGACAGGACAGATAGCCTGGTATCGCGACTTCGATCCGTGTGTTTGTAGCTACAGTGGCGCTCCGAGTGCCCCGCCCCGTATGTCTCGCAGAACCTTCTCTTCGTCCCACTTTCCTACCGGCTTGATTGCGTCCACCACGGCCTGATTCTCCTCGTTCTTGTGCAGCAAGTTCCGCAGGGCAAAAATGGCGTGTTCCCGTAAGTCTGCAGGGTCACAAGACGCACGCCAACGCACACCACACACCCAGTCAGCGCTCTGTGTGCACCGGTCTAGGTCCAGCTCCTCTCTCGCGTTCCGCTCCTCAGCGTCCTGAGGAGCGGGGCCAATAGAGATACGTAGGACGGTCTGGACTCACAGGGGTTGTAATCGTCCACAACGCACAGGTTCATGACGACAGGGATGCCGTCGCATGCACGAACGCGATCCTGCACCACACGGTTCTCCGCCGCCAGGATAGCGAGCAAGCGAATCAAATCCCGTTTGACGTGCGCAAACCCCTGCGCAGCTTGCGCCGCCTGTGCAGGTGGTGGTCCAGACAAGTCCGCGTCCGCGCCACCCTCCTTTGCGTTCCTGGGAGGAACTCCCTCCTCCTGCATTGTGACGTCCGCTGCTCCCGGTGGGTCCGGGCGCTTGGAGAGTCTGCCATACGTAATACGTGGAATGAACGCGTCGACGAGCCGGAGTGTCTCTGCCCGCGTCGAAACCCGCCCGATAACGGCGCGAACGAACGCGGTCAGCAGGCACACAAGTACCGGACGTATACGAATACGCACCAATCAGACTTTCGACGGTATCCTGGCCAGATGGGCCCGTCGCGGAGACCAGGAGCTCCCTGGGTAGCAACGGTACGGGGTTGGAGGCAGACGATGTGTCTTCAGAGTGCGTCGCGACGGCTTCCTCAGCCCGCAACGCCACCGTAGTGAGGCACTGGGTCACCAGCACCAAGGCTTCGCACACCTTCGGTAGCAGCAGGTCGAGATTCTGCAATAGTGGAAGTGAGAGCGCCTCGGCTTGGAGTGCCGTCCCTCGCGGACGGTTAGACGTTGCTTCAATCTCACCGGACGCAATCGCGTTCCGGATAGCACCCTGTGCATATGCGGACAATGCGAAAAAGCTCGTAGTAAGTACTTCGAAGAGCGAACGGGCTCCATCTGCCACTTGTCGCCTTGCCAACGCGAGCTCGTGAGCGAGCTCCGATGCGTGCAGGTGCGAGTCTATGAGCTTGAGCAGGGTGGTCTGGTGAGGCGTGACCACTTCATCATCTCTGAGGGCGGTAGTCAGAACAGCCCGACCGCGACGCAATCAAACTAGAGTTTGATCCCGCGGGGGATATCGTCATCATCAGGGGAGCATGACGGCGGCTTACACGCTCAAGCGGGCGTACAGTTCCGCCGCCAGACCTTGTGCGATTATACGCTCGAAAATTTCGTGGCTGGCTCGAGGGAAAAGCCGGTAAGTAGGCAAGTCGCCGCAGCGTAGAAACGTGGTGCCATCGGGGGACACACATACCCTATGTCGAACGCACGGCCTTCTTCGCTAGCTTCTTCGGCCTCGAATAGCGAGGCTATTCGGTCGAGTATAGTAAGACATATTCGGGGACCTCGTGCACTTCTGACCAGTAATTCTCTGTGGAAGGCCGTCAAGGGACGGATGTCGGCCAGCTGGTGTATTTGGGGCGAGCGAGTGTACGTACACCCTCTCTGCGCTATCGTGCACACAATTCAGTACGAGCACGAAGGCCGAAAGGACCGTGCGTGGGTCCGGAGAGGCAAAGAGACGACTAAGCAGAGAACGTCCGCATGGAATATGAGGATGGGGCACAAAAAGGCAATGGGATAAACATACGCGAGTATGAGCCGTTCTTCCGGTAGGTTCAGATAGGTGGTCCACAGGCGCTGGGCTAATGCGTCATTTCCCGTGACGATGTTTGATAGAGCTTGGGATAGCATTCTCGTCGCGGGAAAGGCTGGGGCACATTGAGATTCATATGTTCGGATGATGAAGCACGAGGACTGACAGGTCGCGTCCTGTGTTGCATTAAAGGATGTATAATGATAAATCAGGGTTCTAATTTCCCCTTCACATACACTGTTAAGAGGGAGTGACTGTGGGCGAGTGTCCGGATGGGGCGGGGCGAAGTCGCAAAGGAAGAATGGCTTACAATGCTTGTTTCTGATTGGCCGGGGTAGCCACTACGAGGTTGCGGGTGAACTTGGCAAGGCTGACAGACAAGCGAAGAAGACGGGGTGCATCTGCAGGGTCCGGATCTGTGTGGGCGCGGGCAGTGGTTTGCCATAGCGCGTGGAGAACTGGCCAGATAGACGCGTCGCCGAAATTTTGCCTGGGAGTGGAGATGATCAAAGGCATGGACGACATAGGGCCAATAGCTTGGACTACCTGGCATCGTGGCTCGCTGCAAGAACGGAAGCGTGTTCGTCCAGGACGTCCGTCAGGTCGCGTACTTGTTCCGCGATGTCGGGATCGAATGCGTACGCGACCTTGCGGATTCTCTGCACGTCGGTGGACATGCTATGCTATACGGATTAGGTTCGCGCACACGGTCAAGCCGGAAATGAATCAGTCGAGGGCTGTACGGCGAAGGGACGTGCACATCCTAGGCCTGGACGTTCTTGCCGCGGTCGTCCTCGTCGTCGATTCACAAGCCGGATCGATTGTTGACGCCCACAAGCGCCTACTGGGTTCCCCGCCTGAATATTCCCGGATCGCTCTACCGTCACCCACAGCGAACTCGTCGGCCTGGGTCGAGCACCGCCCCGCTGCAGCAAATTGTACTGACAGTGCCATAGCATCCGCATCCTGTACACCATCATGCCAGCAGACAACGGTCCCGCGACCCTGGCGGTGTCGCTCGAAGATCATCTCCTCCACGCTCTTCGCCCCCTCCCCCCCCTTCTTCCTTCGCCGCTCGCAGCCCAACTCGACAGCGCCCTGCGCCCGTCAGCATCCGTACCTCCCAGCGCAGAGTCGGCGGTCGGCTCAGAAGCAGCACGCCGTTCTCTCAGAACCATCCCATACGACCTCCTCGCCGCTATATCCAAATGGGCTAGATCATCCGCGGGGAAACAGGCACTGACCTCTCACGAGCCCCCGCTGCTCCCTGCAGACTACACTATGGTCGCCCTTCTGGCAGGCACCCGCACCTCCCCAGATCGCAAGTTTCCATCCGTGCCAATGCCAGGCACCGCCTCGGACACACAAGCGGCCTCTCGCCGCGAGCTGAGTGACCGACGAGCCGTGACTGCGGTCATCAACGCCCTTCTCACCATTGGCGGCTCTGCTGCCGCTGCTTTCTACGCGTCTGGTCGCCTCGCGTGGAGGGACGAATGGGTGAGCAGCGTTCCTGCGCACGACCGCGCTCCGCGGCCGTGCCTGGAGCTGTTGTCGAGGAGCATGCGGACATTTGGCTCACGCGTTCCTCCTGCCAGCGAGTTCTTCTAGCGTTGTCGGTCGCCATCCTCGTCGCGTCGTCCGAGGCCATCTTGTATCTGCTCTGGGCTTCTCGTCGGAGCGATCGAATCCGCGCCCCGCCAGCGACATTGCGCCTTCCCGCCAGCGACAAAAAAAGAGAGCCAACGGTTTTCCCTGATCCAGGTGACCACACACATGACATTGCCTCAGTGGCGACGGCATCGTCAGTACATACATTAGGCACGGAGGGCAGGTCTTTACGGGGGCGCGTGCCTGCAGGGCGCACGGCGAGCGTACGAACAGAGTAATACATGTGCGCCGCCTTCTCCCGCGGGCCTTCGCAGCACTCGTCGCCGACGCGCTCTGTACAAGCCGCGAATAGCACTCGCGACTCCGGTCATAGACCGGACGGTGCGTCCTAGCGCTGCTTCAGGCTCACATGCATCACCCTCGCCCATTCATCAACTCGCGCGCAGCTCGCTCAATATGAAATACTGAAGGGCAACTGGGAATGGGGCGTGGAGGGAGCGCTGCGCTGTCGGACAAGCTCATGTTTCCTTTCCTGTTTGAGGCATAGCACTCGCCGAGTTCCTGACCCATGTTCGCGCTCTGCTCACATATCATAGGCTGGTCGTGGAAAGGCGCATGCGCATATCTGAGGCACGGACGACTGAGAAGGCCTCGGGCTTCTCTATCCGGATACGAAGAGCGGTAGAGCGCGCGCCATGCCCAGCGTTCTCAGTCCCTCCGCCATTCCTGAGCAGAATGTCGGTCTGTCCCTGGGTCCCGGAAGGAGCGCCGCAGGACCCCTGAATCCACATCAAGCAAAATATGCGTCCGTATCCGAAGTCGGGCAACGCGCAAAGGATATCCGTGCGCACCGCCGCGGAGTATCCGTTTCTTGTGCAGTCCGAGACCAGCAGCCCCGCAGCCCACTCCGCGCCGCTCGCACTCAGATACCCCCTCCCCCCAGAGTAGGATGCCCCTGCGCCGGATCGTTACTCGTACACGCCCAGAATCCGCATGAGCGAGCACAGGTACCATCCTGTCAACCCCCACACCTCCAGCCTTCCCTCCCTCCCGCCGCCGATCTCATCGCGCTGCTCCGGGTCGGTCGCCCACTCCGCCACCCCCTCCGCGCCCGCCGAGTGCACCGCGTGGGGCCCGCGCACAATGTCCGCGACGCTGATCGCGTAATACGGCCGTGAGCCACGGAAGAGGTACGAGTGCATCCGCGTCGGAGACAGCACCGCAGAAAGCGGGAGGTGGAACGCGTGCGCGACCTCGTGCGGCGAGAGCGTCAGGGCCCGAAGCCGCAATGAGGGGAGTGGCGCATCGTCGTCCAGCGCTGCGGACGCCTCTCTGCCGCCGGGATGGATGAACGCCTACGGCGGGTTTACGTGAGTGGCTGCATGCTCCTGGGGAGCACGCTGAGAGCGACGCACCACGTAAGGCCAGACTCGTAGAGCCTTGAGCGAGCTCTCCGCAGGCCCGAAGCGTCCGAGGACCTCAACTTGGGAGGAACATATCCCAATCTCCTCTTCTGTCTCCCGAAGTGCAGCAGCTAGCGTAGATGTGTCTGTCTGAAAGAAGGGTAGCACAATGAGCGACGCGTTCCAGACCCGGGAACCCTGTGTTGCGGGATGGGGACGTACCTCGTCGACCCTTCCGCCAGGAAAGCTGTCCGAATCCCGCGTCCGTCTCCGCCTCTCTCGCAGACACAGCGCACGACGCACCTGACTTCGCCAGAATGTGTCCTGAGCTTTCCGCGGACCTCGAGCAGGATACCTGGCCTGCCGTCTACGTTGCAGAACGGCACCAGCACCGCCGCGTGTGCCTCCGCCGGATCAAGCGTGTCCTCCGTCTGTGCATAAGCAGACTGGAGCGCACTCCGGATGGCCTTGCATGACCGTCGAGTGAGCGGTTGAGTGAGCGAGACGACGGGCGTTCCAGACGATGAGGGGATGGTAGAGAGCAGGGCGGGCGCGGCAGCCGAGGCGGAGGTCGTCAGCGTTCGGAACATGAGGCACAACTCCAGCGCTCCGCCTCACCTCCGCCTCCTCCTCCTCCTCATCGCTTTTCTCCCTCCGACCACCATCCTCAGCAGCGCTTGGGAAGCATGTCCGCGCAATGAGAGGCTATCACATCTGCATCTCACTAGTATCGCCCTCAGCCTCATCGTCTGCCTCCACCTCTGCGTCGCACAAACAAACCACCAGCATCTCGTTTGCATCTAGCACCCATCAAGACGGCAGAGGCAGCGGTACTCCATTTGTCCCCCACTATCTCTTTCAGCAACTTCCATCACACACGAGCAAGTCCGGCACACGGCGTAACACACTCTCGGTCTATCACACACCTCCAGAGAAAGAGCCCCAGAGCCAGAGGCGCGCGGACTATCGTTTGGGACCGATCCGTGTGGACTGGGTCGACTTTTCTCACATGGACGAGGCGGGAGGCTTTATGAAAGTCAGCGCCGGAAAGGAGCGCGAGAAACGAAGGGGTCTGGCCTCTCGTCTCCCTGCACGTAACATTCTAAATTGACACTCCCTCAGGCGAGCCGGCCACCGCGACCTTTGTGCCTCATAGCAAGTCTGGGTCAACTAATCTGCCCGAGGGTGTCGTACACATATACCGCCAGTACCCCAACTCCTCATTTGCAGATGCAGCACAACGGGGTGCCGCCGCCTCTGCAGCATCTAGAGAGGCCGGCGCAGCGGGCGACTCATCCCAGAACAATGTTGACTCGGACGATGTAACGCTTGCAGTTTTGGCCGTCCCTTCGTGGATGACACCCTCGGACTTTCTCGCATTTGTCGCGCCTGCGGCGGACGGCATAGCCCACCTGCGGATGATCAGGCCAGTCCTTTCATTTCCGTTCAACGGCACCGATCCTCATGCGCGCGTGCGTTGATAGAGACTCGGCACCGAACCGCTCGATAGTGGTTATGAAATTCCGTGATCCCGCAAACGCTGCCGAGTTTTCGGAGGCGTACAACGGCAAGCAGTTCAACAGTATGGAGGTCCGTTACCCCTGCGCGTCCGCAGCAGCAATACACACGAACTGAACATTCTCTGTCGCGCAGCCGGAAGCGTGTCACGTCGTCCGCGTACTCTCCATAGCGATAGACGTTGACGACCCGATTTCCGAGTCCATCTCCCGAATCGGACCCGGGCCCGTCTCCGGCGCATATGAGCTACCTACCTGTCCCGTTTGTCTCGAGCGCATGGACGCCGCGGTGACAGGACTTGTCACCGTTCCTTGCTCGCACACTTTCCACTGCGCGTGTCTCAGTAAATGGGGTGACAGCAGGTCCGTATTCTCCGAGCGTATTCCATTCACCCACGTTCCGACGCGTTACACTCAGGTGTCCCGTCTGCCGGTACTCCCAGACGCTCCTCTCTTCACATCCCTCCTCGCCCAACACCTCCCGCACCACGCGCCCGATCCCTTTCTCCTCCCCAGCCGCCTCCACCGGCGAACGCTCCCAATGCGCCGACTGCGGGAGCACGACGAACCTCTGGATCTGCCTCATCTGCGGAAATATCGGCTGCGGCCGCTACGGCCGGGCGCACGCGCACGCACACTACGTCGCCACCACCCACCTCTACGCGCTCGAGCTCGAAACGCAGCGCGTCTGGGACTACGCCGGAGACGGCTACGTGCATCGGCTGATCCAGAACAAGGCCGATGGCAAGCTTGTCGAGCTCCCCTCTGCCGCCGCCGCCATCGGGGGGACGCGTAGCGATGGCGGCGGAGGGGGACCCACCGTAGCGGACGCGCTCACGGCAGAGAAGATCGAGGCGATCGGCATCGAGTACTCGTACCTCCTCACATCGCAGCTTGACTCACAGCGGACATTCTACGAGGAGCAGACCACGGAGCTGCGCAGCCAGGTGGAGTCGATGCAGTCGCTGATTGAGCAGCTCGGCGCGGAGCTCGAGCTGCATAAGCAGCGCGCACGCCAGGACGCGGAACGGAGGGCACTGGAAGAGGCCACCCGGGTCGCAGCGCTCGAGCGCGAGAAGGCCAAGGCAGAAAAACGCGCCGAGAAAGCATCAGACCTTGCGCGCTCGCTGGCGAAAGAGCTCCGGGAGGAGCGCGCGGTCTGCGAGAGTCTGATGAAGAATCTGACTGCGGCCAAGGAGCACACCGAGGCGGCCTCGCGGGAGACCGATGTTCTCCGAGACAAGGTCCAAGAGCTCCAAGACCAAGTGCGCGACGTCATGTTTTTCCTGGAAGCCAAAAACAAAATCGAGAGCGGTGAGGGTGTTGCTGGAGAGGCAGCCGGTGGCTCCCTCACGATCTCTGACCAGTCCAACACCGGGCGTAGCAACGGAAAGAAAAGAAATAAGAAATAAGCATTCCGTATTCGTAAGCTTCAGTCTTCTTCTCCCGAGCCTACATGGTCTCTTCTAAGACTTGAAGGTGTGTCCCGTAGCATTCCAGGGCCACTCTGTATGTAAACATCCCTTCTCTGCTGCTACGGGTGTTCCTCCTCAAAGGACATGTGCTTCCGATCTTTTGGTCTGCAGCCGGCCATCTAGTGCGCGTTGCGTTGCCTATAGAGCACTCCGTAGCGTACAGGAGGACCGTCACTGCCAGACTGTGGTCGTCGTACGCACTATTCTGATGCTAATCAATGATTGGCCAAGTAATCGTAGGGAAGACAAAGCATGATAAGCCTACTCAACACAATTATCAACGAAGTGAAGTACACCCAATTGTCCTGTTACAGAAAAAAAGGTACAAGCACGCTGGTTAGCAACGTGCCGATCGCAACAAAGACATAACGATTTACCAGCACCACCAGATCACATCCTCCACTATTGTAAAGACGTCCTCGTAGTTATCGATATCGTAGTGCCAGGTTTGCTCGTCTTAGGATTCACCCTCACCCCCATGGTGTACATCGGCCGACCCGGCACCCTTCGAGCGGCGGTATGCTGCTGCTGATGCGTCCAAGCCCCGGGACAAGACGTGAACGCAATCTGCACCGTGGTCTTGCCGCGCTTGAAAGTCTTTGCGCCCCCTTCCCAGCTATCGACGTGGTCCATCCAGCACGTCTCCAGATGAGGGTCATCGTCCTCCGAGTGCACCTGCTGAATGGCGACCTTCGGCACTGGCAGAAAGACAACCGTCACGCATAGAGCGGGATACACTTCAGGAGGGGTCCCTATGCCGCCGCGCCTGGAAGACGCATGCACGCCCTGAAGCAACGACACACGCGAACTCGAGCGGGGAGGGGGGAGCTCGAAGGCCGGGCACGCCCCGACGTGGATCAGGATCACTTCGGAGGCGCTGCACAGGGCGAGGGAGTGGATCTTGGGAGAAGAGGAAAAGCCGACTTGCAGGGCGAGCGCACGACAGCGATGCCGAGGAAGGAGCCAGAGAGAGTACCCCTTCTCTTCCAGACGAGTGATGGTCCAGCCAGGGATTATGACCTCACATGGGCACTCGTAGCTCATAGGGGCAGGCGACAGCTCGCTTCCGCTCGGTACAAGACCATCCCAGGTGTAGACGTCCCACATGTTCGTAGACGAGGCGTCGAAGAGCGACCGATGGGTGATGCAAAGGTGAGCCCATGCGGCTTTCATCAAACCTCGGGTTTCGTAAGTTGCGGTCGGGCTGCAGAATAGTATCGGCTCCGACTTGTACTGGCTCCTTGGCAATACAACGGCGCGGTAGAGGTTCAAGTCATCCGTGAGTGTCGGAAGGGAAGATTGGCTGCTGTGACCTCCGCGAGTCGAGTCGGACTGAGAGGATGATGTGCGAGTCGCCTGGGTCACGGCGTCGCTGGGAAGATCACTGCCCCCCTCCAGGTCTTCAAATAACCATTGCGGCATCTGAGAGCCTCGTGCTCCAACAACGAACCGTTGGGACTGTGCAGAGGTATTAGGCTGTTGGGTTAAGAGGAGTGCGATGAGCTTTCCGCTCGAGGCTGTGCTCGAGTCGGCTACGTGACAAGCAAGAATGGCCAGCCGTAATGCAGATGTTGAGGAGTTGTTGATGACGACAGATGGAAATGAGGAGCGAACGCCATAACTAGTGATCGTGTAATCCGGCACTCTTGCGTGTATCCCGAGGCGCTGTTCGAGACGGTCAAGGGGTATGGGTTCAATGTCGCCAGAGTGGTGGAATTCAGCGGGCGAGCGGGCGAACAAGATGGATGGGTCGAATCCGTCCTTGTACTCGTACTGCCATCTAAGAGAGCTTCCACGAGAAGACACGCCGAAGATGGATCCCCACGCAAAGATGGATTGGTCGCGGATGTGCTTCAAGATCTCTTCTTGGAGCCTGAGGAACGCCGCGCGACCCTCGCCGTATATCGTAGGCATCGTCACACCGAAGATACCCATGAGCGAGTAAGCCTCGTCCTCGGGCCTCTTCGTCTCCCTCGTCGACGCCCACGACATACGCCTCGCGACACTCACGGAATCCAGCGACCGCTTGTGAGTGAGTATTGCCTTCTGAATCCCAGTCACCTGCTCGACAACGTCTGCCAGGGTGAACTTCGTGCCAATGAAGTGCCACTCCTTGGAGATGAACTGCAGGGACTTGGGCGCGATAAGTTCCTGCAACGTCCAGCCCCGCCTGAACCACCTGCTTCGTCTGAAAAAAGAGTTTCTCCTCCTCGGGTTCTCCGCGTCGCTGACGTCGGACAGGTACGCGAAGCAGACGTCCGCGCCGGCGTACCACTCGTACATGGAGTTAATCGCCTCCGAAAGCTCCGAGCTGCTCGACTTGTCGATACAGCACGTGTCGATCCAGATTTTTTTGAAGCCATGGTTTCGAGCGTATTCGCAGCATTCTCGGATCTTTGCGGACGCCCTAGGGAGGATGGACACTGGCTCATTGCGGCGGACCCTCAATACCGAGGAAAGTTGGCGAACGAGACCTTGGTTCAGCGCCTGTATGTCCTGAAAGGTCTGCTCGCCCTCATGCTGCCAGACGTGGGAGAGGATGGCATAGCTTTCTTTTCGCGGGTCGTCTACGAGCTCCAGGCGACCTGTGGTGGTATCAAGGAGATACATGGCCGGGCTACTCCAGCTCACAATCAGCAAGGCGCTACCTGGAAGCTAACAGCCCAGTTTGCTGTCGTGGAAGATCTAGGAACAACCGCTGTGAGTCAGTCCACTTTACTCTAGTCTGGACGGAACGTAATAATAACCACGATAGCCCTGGAGGACAGCTGGTTGATGGTAGTAGAGGGCGAGAGCTTTCCCTCCCCTAGCGAGAGAAGCTAGTGTCGACAGCCTCTCTGGAGAGACACTGGCCGTTGACTCAATGCAGAGCAGCAGCTCCCAAGGTACAAATCGGCGGGGTGATGTGGCGACTCTCCCACGCGACCACATAAGCCGCCGGCGGGAGCAGGAGTCGTTTTAAACGTACACTGCAGGAAAGTCGATTTACAACGGTAAAAGATTGCAAGAATAGTAATGCCCTAGTGTAACAAATACACGGATATCATACGCAAACATGTGAAACGTCCATCCAAAGCAACGACTCACAGCAGAACGATCACAATGATGAGGGTTTAGTACGACGCTCTTACGCCCCTCAAACGCCCACCTACCAAATCTCGCTCTCAAAGCGGTCTAGTACGCCTGTGGCATCCTCGACATCCTTCTGGGCCTTCTTCCGCATGTAGAAAATCGGACAATCTCGACTGGAGCAAAGTACATCCTAGTATGCACATAAATCTTCAACGAGTGTCGGAGTAGACGTCGCGAGGAACCCACCTGATGCAGCGAACCCTGACACCGCTGGCACTGGGTCCAAAGACGTGAGAAGCGCACTTGCAGCTCCGATGTGGCAGTGACTTGTTTCTGGTACAACTCCCCAAGTCTTGGCCGACAATTATTACAAATGGCACCATCTGAAGGAGATGTTAGCGTGCTGTCTATCATTGGAACGACAGAGACAGCTTGTACTTTTGACACTGTTGTTCCCCCGTAGTGGGGTCTTGCATCCCAGGCAAGTTGTCGTCTTGACTGCGAACTTCATCAGTCCGCCAACCGTTGGCGTCGCAACCTGAATGGTACGTGTATGGTCGCCAGACACTATGATGCGTCAACTTCATATCTAGTGGCAAATTAGTCACAAGCTCACGCAGTGATGATGCCTTTTCCCCTAGGATAGGCTCGAATATACGCATGAGGGGGTTCGAGAGCTGATTATCAAGGTAATACTTGGTATCGATGGGGATGTTGTTCTCCAATACGTAGATCGGATCCTCGGACTTCTCATATGCAGCGGCACCTGTCCAGACAAGAATGTAAGAATTGTGGTCCCATTTCGTTAGGCAACATCATACCTTTGATACCCTTGATGATGACATATGCTACACGGTCGCCGAGAGCGGGAGCGGAACCTATACGAGTTCAGCAACACAAGCATGCTGAAGTTATGAGATAGCACACCAAGGTCGCGTTTCTTCATCCTCTCCGCAAGCTCGACATGTGCTTGCTTCGCGGCATAGTCTACAACAGGACATCAACAAACATCCATGTGCATGAATGAACCAATCCACGCTCACCAGCCTTCGCCAACGCCTTCGTGATCACAAGCTGCGACATATCAATCTTGTTTTGGAGAAGATCTGAGATGACTTGCTTCACGTAGCTATCCGAGGGTTAGCGCAGCGTCTCACAACAAGTAGGTCTCACGGCGACGCACTCCTCGGCCCCCTTCACGTCACGATCGATGAGCATTTTGTGTAGACACGTCTCGATAACCGTGGAGACGAGGCGGCAGTTATCACGACGAACAGTCTGCGAGTGTCCGTTAGTCCTGCCCTTCACGAGAGGCATCAGACCTTCAGACCAAAGCTCACCTCGATACCCTTGGTATCCATCTTGTCGTATTTCTCCGGACGCGTCCAATACAAACCCGCATAACGCTTCTTGCTGATCAACAAGTACGGGAAGTACACCTTTTCGAACTCGAGCTTGATTGGCTTGATGAACTTCGCCGTCACAAAGTCGGCCGCCTCGCTCCCGAGCCGCATCACCGTGGACAAGTCCGTTGGCCCAAACCGCACCATGACAGAGTCCGTGTCGCCGTAGATGACGGTGGCGTCGTGGCTGTACCCGTTCGCGATACAGTACTCCGCTTCAACCTCCTGCTTCGTCTTCTCGATCATCTGTCGGCCGTATGAAGTTGTACTGGAGGAGATGGGCAGACAGGGCAGTTTTCCGATCGTTGCGCCTGTGAAGCCGTACACGGAGTTGGCACTGATCTTCAGCGCGAGCTGACGGCCGTCTAACACCGCGCGTTTGAATGGATCAGTCTCCATCTTCAAGTCCGCCTTAGCACGTTTACGCGCGCTGATGAGGTCCTCGAGAATGGTGGGCAGCAAACCCTTGCGCTTGGTCGACTTGACAAAGAGATCTACGAAGAATTCACTTACAAACTAAGTTCTCAACATGCAAGGAGGCTCACCGTTATTGGGAGTCTGGATGTAGTCCACATCCTTAACAAGACCCAGCCGATCCACGGTTGGTTTATCGAGCAAAGTTGTGTAACAGAGGTTGTGGGCCATCATAATCGACGGGTATAGAGAGCTGAAATCCAGCGTCGCAATAGGAACGTCATAGTACCCTTTCTTTGGCTCAATGACTGTTGCACCCTCATACTGTTCGTCTGAACCTGTTATGCGATGAGTATCACGGAGCTGGAAGAAGAAAAACATGTGACTTGCCTTCGCCTCTTAGCGCGGGGACGACATATCCATCGTCATTTGCCTTCCGGAACAATTGAGACAACACCTTGATGGACTGGCCACGCGAGAGGAGATAATTGAACGGGACGCCCGTTACACGCGCCATCTCCGTATAGTTGATGAAGCACATCAACTTGTCCATCAACCGCTGGGGCAGGTACGCGTCCTTTGCAAGTCGTGAGCAACTGTATGACGGCCATGGAAGGAAGCATGCAAACCTTCAAACAGTACACTGCTAGTCTCCTCCTCGATTCTGGGGTACCATTCTGCAGTTCTGTAATAACTGAATGATGTACGTCTTCCTTCTGTTCGCCTAGGAATTGCGCGCAAACGGAGTTCAGCGTATAGCTACGGAGCTTGTACTCGCGCTGCATGTACTGCAGAATATCGATTTGAAGTCGCCCATCCAGCGCGGTCTCCTTCGAGAGACGCTGCCCGAACGCTTTTGACGAAAAATGAGTGTCTTTGGTCACGGTTGCCTTGTCTAGTAAGGGTTGACACGAGCTTAGTTTACCAGAAAAAGATAGCGAACGGTTTAGACACACTGATCATCCGACCGAGGTAAGGGAACTTCTGCGCCTTCAAGGCCTTGGCACGATCCATCAAGTAGGGCAGATCGAAGTTGGCGATGTTGTACCCGATGACAACATCGGGATCGACCTCCTCTACGAACTCGCGCCACTTCAGGAGCAACTCGGCCTCGTCCTGGAAGGATATCACTTGTGACCCTACAATGTGCGCGCAAGTATTCAGGGTGAATACGTTTCGGATGAAAGGTTTACTTTCGCCTGTGCAGCGAAAATCAACGTCGTGGATCATACACTATTCCTCAATTAGCGGGGTGTCGCACCTTGCCGCGTCACCATGTTCGCAATCTGAATTACAGGGTCGACGTTTGCTTCTGGGAAGATACCCTTTCTTCCGGCGCACTCGATGTCGAAGCTAAGGATGCGCAGTGGCGCAGTCTTGGACCATTTGCCATCGGGCGGATGAGATATAAACTTATTCCATCTATTGGGGGATGAATAAGATCTGTGTAGCGTGCAGTGTTACGAAGTGGCAGCATACTGACTTGACGCTCAGTTCTATTTGGCAACGGGACCGTTTGTCCTTGCCTTGGACTATCGTGTACTGACCGGCGGGGACTTCTATCCAGTTCATTCCCACGACCTATGGGCGTATGTTTGAGGTATGCAATGCAGATCACAGAACATATGTAGACAAACCTGAGTGTCAATCATAAAGCGGAGGGTATAGGCAATGTTGCTCTCGAAAGTTGCGACCTCACCGCTGAACAAGTCGTTGAACCTGCATTCGCCCCTTTCTAAGAGTCGTAAAGATGATACTATTAGACCCACGGTTCAGGACAAAACGATGAATGCACTCATCTCGAACTTTAGGTAGGCTTCGTTGGTCCGCAACGGTAATTTTGATGAAGCTAACCCAATCATCGCCCTTGTATCCCCACAGGCTGCGCTTCTTCACCAGTTCTACATCCCTTACCGCGCCACCGGGAAGAACATTCTAGGGAAGTGAGCGGAGTGTGTGATAGGAAAAGTGTGGGTAACATACATTCAAGTAACGCATGAAGGGACTCATGTCGTCGTTGTCAAAACCTCGGGGGGTGGCGATGTAGAAGTATGGCATAAAATCAGTTACATGAGCGAGGACGCTATGGCCGTTCTGTAGCTAGATGAACATGAGATATATGGGGCTAGGCATGTTGCACACACCTCGGTCACGCCAAACAATCTGATGGTGGTACCTCCAGTGTGCTGTTCGACTGAGTCCTCGACATCGATTTGCTGAAATGCTGCAGGGCATTGGCACAAGGACGGATACGCACAGCGCAACTGGGGACTCACTGATACTGTCGCGTTTGGGGTCGATGACCGGGAGATGCGGGCGAGGCCAAGCATCCGCCCCACCCTCAGCATCTACTTTCTGCGTGAATACCGTGTGACTGAAGTTGAGTTGCGAGACTGACCTTGAGTCTCATTCGCCTCCTCCTTTAATCTTTGCAGTACGTCCGCAAAGGACGATTGCAAGGGTTGCGTGCTCGCAGCACCTGAAGGGCTTATCTTGCGTTTCTTCAACGCAGGCTGCGAGTCCATATCGGGTTTGAAGCTGGTGTCACTGGACGCGAACGGCGACAATGAGTTGCGGGAGTACCGACGACGCGTCTGAAGACTACATACCCGCCATGAATTGGCACATTCTCTTTGGATGATGGGGAAACGGTAGCCATGCGTGTTTTTCTGTTCCAAAGCGGGAGAGAGAGATGTGAAGCGAATGTTGTCGTTCCGTGCTCAGACATGTGGAGGAGCAGAGACGCGACTGGGACGCGCTTGGTCCTGTTTGGGTTGTGGCGGCGCTCTCCGTCTGGATCGGAGTGCGTCACCAAGATCTTGCATAGATCTTGTCTCTCTCAGCTACATTAACATTATGATGATTATGTAGTATATGGAACTACCGGTCACTACCTCCTCCAACATTCGCAGATACAACTACATCGCGGCATCGAAATCTGCCCGCTTTCAATCACACCTGCTTGCTTCGTCATCATTAATTGGCAGCGGCTCAGCCAGTGAGTGGCTATGAGTCCCTCCTCCGCGTTCCGTGCGGCGATGCTGACGCAGACAAGAGTCATCTCCTCGCTATATCTTGCGTCCCGCCATCTCTCAATCCATCCCTCCACCCACTCCCACTCTCGTGTGTATCCATAACCATGTCTCGATATCACATTTTTTCCCTCCCTCCTGAGCTTCTCGATACCCTCGTCCCGCGCAACATCATCAATCAAACAACGGTGCCACCACCCTCTCCACCCGTCTCCCCCAAAACCACCCCACAGCCCAGCGGAGGCTCTCGCGCATGCAATATCTGTCAAGGCGCAGCATTTGTCGACGTTGATGACCAGCGCGCGCACTTCCGCTCCGATTGGCATCGCTACAATGTCAAGGTCCGGCTCAATGGCACCGAATCCGTCTCCGAGGCTCGGTTTACTCAGTTGGTGGATGGTGAGTCTGAGACCATCTCATTTTTGCAGAGCACTCAAATTCTACAGGTCTCGAGGACTCTATATCTGGGTCAGCGTCCTCATCCGAGAGCGAGTCGGATGATTCCGATGCCGTATCCAGCCTCGTGCAAAAGACCCGCAAGCTACCGCGTCCATCCTCCCCCGATGGGCTCGGTAAACCCTCATTACCGCAGACACCTATCGTGTGGTTTCATTCCCCACCCGCTACGCAAGTGGGTCTATACAAGGCTATCTTCTCATCCCACTCGCCTCCTGCCGAATACCTCTCCGAGCTCAAGGAGCTTCAACGAGGGGGAGAGCACGGTCGGACCTGGGCTCTATTCATGACCGCAGGCGGGCACTTCGCTGGCGCCATTGTTCGCGTCAAGCGTCCCGACGGAGACGAGGGCGAGGGGGGTCTGACGAAGAAGGGGAAGCCGAAGCGACCAACACCTGAGATTGAGGTCTTGAAGCACAAGACTTTCCACAGATACACCAGTGAGCGCGCTCCGCGGTCTGCGACAATATCAATCTGATGCAGTTTCAGCTCGTCGAAAACAGGGAGGCTCACAATCCCTCAATGATAATGCAAAGAGCAAGGCTGTCAGTGCTGGTGCTATGCTCCGCCGATACGGAGAGACAGCGCTCAGAGAAGTAAGCACAAGCCCTTGTTTAGTCCTATGTCCAATGGCTTACACTATTTCAGGATATACGCAATCTACTTACGGACTGGGCCGAAGATATTCACGACTGTGAACGAATATGGATACGTGCGAGCGTATCTAACCGTCGCATATTCCTTGATTATGAGGGCGCTATCATCGAAAAAGGCATCACTGCTCACACTATATCGCAGTCCATATGCTAATTATGGTCCTAGGTGATGATAGGCTGCGCACATTCCCATTTCCAACCCGACGACCGGTAGGCCATTTTGACACATTGCTCTATGAACCCCTTCACTCATCTCCCGGAAGACTCAGGCTGAGCTCTCTCGCTGTCTCCAAGAACTGACACGCGTCAAAGTTTCCCACCTTACTGAAGATGCGCTTCGCTCCCAGGATGAAGCCCTCCTCGCCTCCCTCCCCAAGCCCAGACCACAACCTACAGCGCCAGTAGAGGCAGCGCCCAAGTCCAAGGAAAAGCCAACACAACCACAGCTCTCTCCGGAAGAGGAACAGCTCCGCGATAAGTGGACTCGACTCCTAGATATGCTTAAACGCGGCCGCCTCGACACGCTCAAAACCTTCTGGGACCGTGAGGGTGGATCCCTCGGCGGCATCGATGCGCCTGTTCCAGAATGGACGGAGGAGCGCGGCGGAACTCTCCTTCAAGTCGCCGCGCACCATGGCCAGGAGGAGATCGTTCGGTGGCTTCTTGAAGACCTCCACGCAAATCCCACTCTCGACGCCCCGACGCTTCGCTCTGGTGGTGCCGCAGTTCCTGAAGCTGAAGATAGCGGAGCCGAGTCCGACGCAGACGCGGGCGCCAAACCCCTCCCACGCGCGCGGGGAACCCGACGGACAGCGTACGACCTCGCGCGCACCAAGGAGGTACGGAACGTCTTCCGGCGGTGTGCTGCTTCCCATCCGGGCTGGTGGGACTGGCTGGGAACAGCGCGTGTGCCGAGTGCCCTCAGCGCGGAGATGGAGGAAGGTCGCGAGGAGAAGAAGAAGGCGCGTCGGAAGGGGCTGAAAGACAAGGTGCGCGAGCGCGAGGCGCGTGAGCGAGAGAAGGAGCCCGCAGTGGCGTCTGCGCCCGTCGTAGAATTGCCAAAGCCTGCAAAGAGTGCTAGGGAGCCCCCTGCAAATGGTCCGAGGAAGTTGGGCGGATCCTCTACGGCGGTAGAGAGCGTCGCTGGACTGACACCAGAGATGAGGGCGAAGATTGAGCGCGAGAGGAGAGCGCGTGCGGCGGAAGCGCGCATGATGATGTTGCAAGGCGGCAGTCGTTCATGATCATACCAAAGCATTTGTCGATCATCCTCACTCTTGTATCGATATCGTCTAGTACTAGTATGGGCGAACTATCGCCCTGGTCCACCGTGACCGCAGTGAGGCCGCTTTGTGTCGCAACACTCACCATCATCACCATGCATCACTCGCACGCGCGCATACACGTTTTCTGCTACGCACGATGTATGTTTACACATGCGTACGGCCTTGAATTGAGGAAAGGACGGGAGAGGTGTTGCAGCACGTGATGGCTGCTATACATCTACGCGACGATCTTGATTTTGGACGCGCTTCATGCCCCGCGCGCTCTTATACCGCGTTCTGCCCATCCGCCCCGCTCTTCGTCCTCTTCCTCTCCCTCTCCCTCGCCGTACACCCAGGTTGATCCCCCACTTACGAGCTGCTTCAATCATGACTTCTGCTTTCGCCAACCGCCCGAACAAGAAGCTCGTGTTGTTCGATGTGGACGGCACTTTGACCCTCGCGCGGCAGGTATGCGCCTTCGCGCCCTACAGTGTTGTGCATATCCACTCAGAGAGCATAGCTAGTTGCACCAGACATGCTCGCGCTCCTTGCAGAACTGCGCAAAAAATACGTGATCGGCGTCGTCGGCGGGTCCGACTTCGTCAAGATCTCCGAGCAATTCGCTGTGCCGGGTTCCCCACTCACCGGTGAGTCTCTATACGATCGTGTTCTATACATGCTCATGAGATCATCCTGGATCCTCCAATGGGATCGTCAAAATAGTTGTCGACTACTTCGACTACGCTTTTGCCGAGAATGGCCTCACCGCATACAAACTCGGCAAGCCGTTGCCCTCAGAGTCTTTCATCAAGTTTATCGGCGAAGAGCGCTACAAAAAGCTCGCGAACTTTGTCCTCCACTACATCGCTGACTTGGAACTCCCTATCAAGCGGTATGTTTGTGAACGCTGTATCTGCGTGTGGTTTGTTTCGGCTGAGCTTGCGCTCCTGCAGGGGAACGTTTATCGAATTCCGTAATGGTATGGTCAACGTGAGCCCCATCGGGCGTAACGCTACGTAAGTGATCAACGCCCCCCCTCGCCGGCCCACGTTGATCTCGCCTCAGTATCCAGGAGCGTCTCGACTTCCAGGCGTACGACAAGGTGAGATGCGCTCGCTTGCACTGCTGCTTCCTTCGTGAACGCGTACTGACAACGCCGCCATTAGCAACACGGTATCCGCCCAGCATTCGTCGAGGCCCTCAAGGAGAAGTTCTCCGACTATGGCCTGACGTTCTCGATAGGCGGTCAAATCTCGTTCGATGTCTTCCCTAATGGTTGGGACAAGACTTTCTGTCTCCGGCATGTGGCGGACGAGAACTTCGAAGAAATCCACTTCTTCGGGGACAAGACGTACAAGGCCAGTATTGAGATTTAAGAATGCTGTCCCGGGCGTACTGACAGGAATCTGACAGGGCGGTAATGACCACGAGCTTTTCATTGACCCTCGCACTATTGGACACACAGTCACAAGCCCTGCGGACACCCTCGTCCAACTAAAGGAGATCTTCAAGTTGTGAAACTGACCAGTGAGATCTCGCATTCCCCCTTGAAAAGTGTTATAACATTCTGATAACTCTACAGGACTAATGAGGGAATATCTGGCACTTAAAGGACTTGCTGGCCTAGGATGATTTGTACAGTGTAGTGTGTGTGACTATAGATCAGGGTCCCGTATTCGAACCCCCCAAAATAAATTCACCGTCGTTCTATGCTTGTCGTGATGTGTTTCTTTAAGTTAGTTGAAGCATTGAAATAAGGTAGTGTTATTGGTCCCAGGCGGGCTGCTACTAGTGGTGACTGCATGATGTACTTAGTTATAAGGTGTGGATAACTCTCTTCGAGGAAAGATTTGCATCTCTCTACCTCATGTTAGTCATCATTATACAGCTGCTGCAACACTTTAGTGTAGCTTGAAGTATGCATTGGTATTTTATTTCTATCATACCTGCTGTCTAAGAGCGGCTTGGCATACTATATTCATACTCAGAACTAAACAAACTCCACTAAATTACCATGATACACTCACTGCATGTCAGAGCCCAGTAGTGCCAGTGATCCTAGGGCGGATCGACACACATGAGCGTAGGGTGCGGCTATCTTACATGATTGTACCAGTGTTATCTCAGTGCACCTGCTGCTACTTGCTGTTCGACTACATGGTCAGATCGCGTTTATGCTTTTTAGACCAACCTGAGTTCTACTTTATTCTATGATCGTACACGTCTCCCGTACGCGCCTAGGACAGCTCTCGAGTTATCAGAAGTAGGCGAAAGTCCGATGTATGCTTGATATCGCATCGTGTGCATTGCTACACCAACTGTCAGCCTGCGCTATCGCGATAACACGGCCTTGCTCGCTCGACGTGGTCGGACTGGTACTGTACCATCGATGACATAAAAAGACGGAATCTGTCCGTGCCTGGGTACTGCGAGTCTCACGAGGGCCATGCTTCTGAACAGCCGTTCAGCTCTACACCTCCCAAAACAGCCTCGGATCCGAGTTCGCTAGGTAAGCCCGATAAACTATTGGAGACCTTGATTATCTAATTGGTCTTATGAGCAGCCGTAAGCAAGACCGTCGTCGTAAGGTGGAAAGCCGATGGTGAAATCGAGATGGGGTCAATTTGCCATTGAGAGAATTATTGGTCACTCCCGGTCGCCTCTGTCTCACTCAAATAGTTATGCTACCTCGCAACGCGGAGTAAGCTTCAAAGCTCGGTCACGGTTTCCTACGCTTAGTCTTCCCCGTCCGCTCCTACGAGTACATTTGCGGTTTCTGTGCGCCCTGGGTTCAGATGGTGTTCAACTACGTTGATTTACAGCGGTTGGCGAAATCTTTGGACAGGCGCCCCGCGAGACGCGCCCGCACGAATCAATCCAAACAATCCAAAGAATTCAAAGAATTCATAGACACACCCTGACACATGTTTGTGTGTAAAATATGTACATAGGGGCATGGTATAGATGTTATAAATGTACATAGCTCAGTCAATTGGCGTGAAAGGTCCAGTAGACTGTTGAAGTGGTCGCCACATAGCAACAGCTAAGACAGAACTAGTAGTCGGTGTCGGCCTCGTCCTGATGCTTGGTGCTCTTTTCAGGCCGTCAACTCTGTCAAAAACATTTTCTGGTACCCATCCTAGAGCTGTGTGGTGCTTGTACTCATGTCAGAAGGTCAGCGCTGATACGGCGTTTGACCATGTTGGTCAGAGGAGTACTGAGGGTCATATAGGACTACCGTTACTATGTAGCAAGCGCCGGCCTTGGAACACATCGTACATATGTATACACACATTTTCCTCGATACAAGTGATCTCGTATGAAGCCTACTTGTGTCATGCATGCCTACGGTGCAGTCAAGATGCACGAAGAGGACCTCAAATAGTTTTCTGAATTCTTTGGATTGTTTGGATTGATTCGTGCGGGCGCGTCTCGCGGGGCGCCTGTCCAAAGATTTCGCCAACCGCTGTAGATTCAGCTATTTGTACATAGCTCTAGCTACTTTCGGCATGCGGTGGAGTTTCATGCTTGTCCTAGGGCGGGTAGGCGGGCTTGCTGGCTGCTGATGGTTACCCGGCGCATAGATACTGATAAACTCTGAGCATTGCTAATGCATGTCGCCTGGAGTCTTGGCTACGTGCGCTATTTTACGGGTTCATGGCTAGCAGCACGTCCGTCTAGGTGATGTAAGTAGATTTGGCTATGTGCGCTACGGTACAGGTTCGGGGCTAGACAGCGTCCCAATATGCGGTGCTGACATGCAGTGACTACACAAATTTGGAGTGCTGCCCGGTTTCCTGCCGGTGGAGCCACACATCTCAACCACTCCTACCAAACAACCAATTCTCTCTCCTTTCACCCTCCTCCATCTACACCCATCTAAACGCTTGGAAGCTATGCAATCTCTACAAATTGCCAATCCTCTATGCTCCTCATGTGTTGTGCTGAATGAGAAACACATTATTGATGTAGCAAAGGAGGTCATTATGCCCTCCCCTCTGATATGTGAGTGGGCACATTGCCACACCGAGCTGAATAGCTGGAAGACTCTACAAGAGGCAAGTAGTTTGTCTCTTCTCTAAGTTTGTACTTGGCCACCAAAGTGCCAACTGCCTGCCCATTGCTTTGGCATCTGTTTGATACACCTAAAAGATTGAAAAATGCGAATATATGCACCTTTTGCCATAGTCTTTCTTATCCTTGTCCTCCCTAGTCAATGTGGTAGCTCTTGGGGTAGCCATTGATTGAAAGATGCTCTCATCATGAGTGACTATCTTTGGCTTCCTGGATACCTTTGTGTATTTTTGCTAATTTGTCTCACATTTTCAGCACCTTCAACAACATTTCATTGCACAGCCCAACTCTGTGATTTCTACCCTGCCAATCCAAGTGAGGTTGATTGCATATGGTTCATTTTGTCTGCTGCACTAACACGCTAAGCAGCTATTGCAACCAGGCAGCTTAGAGTGCTTCATTCTGAAGTGTTCTGGCCGTTTTCACAACAGCTTGGAGGACATGGAGCAGCATGTTGTACTGAGTCATCTCTCACGGATTCTTCTTCCATGTCCAATAGAGGGTAAGCTCTCATTTACATTGGTCAGAGACCTTTTTAGCTTAGTTTGTCATGATGTGCAGGATGCCCGGTCACATTCAGCCGAAATGCACAACAACTGCCTGAGCATCTGCATGATGTTCACAGGGACATCATGAACACAACAGTCCCCCCATGGTCACCAATCCTCCGACCCCTCCGAACACCACATCCCCACATCCGAAGCAGCCTGCCTTGCCTCCCTGACAAGCCAACCCCATCATTCATTTTCACTGCACCCATAGTTTCCCCAGGGAAAGCACACCCTCCAAGATCCTCAGCTCACCCCAGAGGCAGCAGGCAGTGGTGGAAGCGGATGCACACCATCCAGATGACTGGAGAGGAAGACCCAGAGGAGGAAGAGTCCTCTGTAGGGCCTTTCCCGGATCTAGCGCCCTGCAACTCACCCAAGGTGCCGAGCATCCTTTGGATGCGGAAGGCGCTTGAGCCTGTGTTGCAGCAGTCACGTCCGCAGAACATGATAGTGCCGCTGAACACCAACGCGGACCCCCCACGGGCGATCGGATACCCGGCGTTCGAGCTGCGCTTCCTTGAACTCGAAAAGGCAGGCATCATCGATGGGAAAGGGGTGTGGCCCGAGGAACAAGGAGGTGCGGCTGGGGCTCGAGGCGCCCCAGCAGGGTTGCCGCCTGTGGCAAGCTCTGAGTCAAAGAAGGCACCGGCGGGGTCGCTGTAGGGTCGTTGGTGGAGGGAGGAACTCGGTTATATTCACAAGATACCTCTCACGTTGTCGCTATCGTCTCCTGCTATAAATTGCGTTGTTTCGCTTTTAATATCGTCACCGAACACAGGCAGGAATGTTTCGGCGTCTGTTTGGGGGCGCGACGCGAGCGTGATCGCGGCAGACGCGCGCGACTTTCCTCGTCCTACAACTTGTTCTGCTACTCTCTGCCGTCAGCCTCTCCAGGATGAGCAACAGTTCTTTCCGCGACTCGACCGTCATTATCATTGAAACAAGCCGTACGTCGGTACGAGCAGGTATCGGCCTTCATGACCTCCTCCGGCTTCCCACCATCGTAAGTTCTCTCCCAGCAGGGTCTTACCGAGCTCTTCAGACGGTTCAACACAGGACATCCCCGCGCGCGTTGGGCTCAGGCGTAATGCAGTGACGCAGAATGGGGAAGAGGGTATGTTGTTTCACGCTTTCAAAGCTCCTGGTACCTACATAACAGCCCAGCAGGTCCTTCCACCTCAAAAGCTGTTGGTTCCGCAAAAGTCACCGACTACCTTGTCGGCGCCCCCCTCGATCAAGCGCTTGCAGCAGGTCAAGACATTTCTGTGTTTTGGCCGTTTGCGGAGGGTGTGATCAATGACTTTACTCAAGCAGAGGCGATATGGTATGTGGTCATCCGTTTCTTCCGTTGGCAGTTCTGACATGCATCTCCTCTGCGGCGTTAGGAAACATGTACTTTTCAACCTGCTCGGCCTCCGCCGCGCGTTGATGGAGTCTCCAGTTATGCTCTCCATCGTGGCCGGCCTCTCGCGCGACGAATACGAGCGCATATGCCAAATCTTCTTCGAGCGGTTCAACGTCGCCGGCTTCGCCATTCTCGACCGCCCTATGGCGCAGTTCTACGCCGTCATTTCCGGCATGCAGCTCTCCGGCATCGTCGTCGACATCGACCTGGACCACACCGATGTCACACCCATCGCAGACGGCTTCCCGGTGCACCCCGCGCGCACCTCCATCTCTGTCGGCCTGAACGACTGCATCGCATACCTTGCCCACCTCTTCCGCACTAACACCTCTGTCATGTCTACTCTCTCACCCGTGGAGAGCCCCCTGACCCCCGACGCGCTCCAGGAAACGCTCCTCGCGCTCGCGCGCCACGTCTGGGAGACCGGGCTCATCAAGGTCCTCGCGGAAGGCGAGGCGGCGCGCGACCTCGAAGATGAGGGCGTAACTGACATCGCTGCCATCGTCGTCGCGGGCAAAGAGCGCGCGGTCATTGAGAGTGGCATAAAGCGCCGGCTGAATGCGAAGGCGCAGCCCGCGGAACAGGCCCGCGCGAAGGAGATGGAAGCTCTCGACCTCGTTACGACCGAGTTCCAAGGGAAGGAGCTCACGGTGGGCAAGGAGCGGCACCGATTCTGCGAGCCATTGTTCGACCCCGCGTTACTGGACGGCATCCCGGGCGTAAAGGAAAGGGAATCGAGGGACCTGAGCAGGCCGTTGCAGAACGCGGTGGGAGATGCCGTGTCCAAGACTGACGTGGACCAGCGGAATTACATCTGGCAAGGATTGTTCGTCACCGGGGCTATTACGAACCACATAAAGGGTGCGCCTCTGTCACGTCATTCTGGTGACATTTGCAGATACTGACGACGGGACTTTTAGGCCTCGCAGTTGCGCTCTCTGCCCGGGTCTCGCCGTACATCCTGAGCGCAGCCGACATTCTGAATAATGAGGTGCAGCCACGAGCTGTGAAAACGCTCAGAGTGCCTGACTATTTCGCCGAGTATCGGGAAAAAGGCGACGGGCTCGCGGGTTTCCTCGGGACCAGCATCGTTGCAAAGGTGAGGTCTTCGATGAGTTTACCGCACGAGGCATACGCTCAGTGCCTCATGTCGCAGCTTTCATTCAACGATTCGGGAGGGAAGAACCATGTTTCAAAGGCAGATTATACTAACCAGGGACCTCGTACTGTGCTAGGAATGTCACCATCGTTGTTGTGATAATGTGTACACGTTGTACTGTATTGTATTTCTTCATGTCTCGCGCGCACACATTGCTTTGGTACATATGACGCACCCATTCACACAAGAGTACAAAGTGGCCATGGCAAATTCATAGATCATACAACGCCTGGTTTATGCCTAGCGAATCCAGTACATGATGATGATGGACGACGGTATGATGTTTTTATGCGTTGGCGGCCTCCGCGACGGTAAGGAGATCGGAGTCACCAGGATCCGAGACGGTCATGACACTGATTAACTGTGTCAGTTTTCGGAAGCGCGCGGTGAACTATAGAAACATACCCGACGCGGAAGAGCTTGCCAGCAGCAGTGCCGAGCGCGACGTTAGTGCCTCCAAAGTGGTGGACAGACGTCTTGGAGAGCATGGCGTAGTACTCAAGCTCGGACTTGCGAAGAGGGGGGCAGTTGCCGGCGATGAGGACAAGCTTAGCTGTGAGCCAGGAATGTTTTTGCCAAGCAAGACATAACACCGTGTAGCACATGAGGGAGGGTACGGAGATATGGTCAGCACAAGGGACCTTCTCAGCCTCACGCTCCAGTCCCCGGAGAGAGTTGGGAGGAAGGACGAACCTTTGCCGTTGCGCATCTGCTTGAGGGCAGACTTGTACCCGAGGGTGTACTTGCCCGACTTGACGACAAGAGCAAGACGAGACGCGATGGACTCGGAGGACTTTGCTGCCTTGGACTTCTTGGTGGGGGCCATCGCGGGTGTTGGTGTCGGTATCGGCGGTGTCGGCGTCGGTGGCTGCAGAATTGTGTGTTAGCGCGCGGCATTCGGTACACAAAGGATGCAGCTGGGCAGTTGCAGAGATAAGGTTCAGGCTCCGACCGTAGCTCCTAACCCGAGGACGGGGTTCCAGATATGGCCAGGAGCCAAACAAGGCCAAGCGGATAACGTCGTTCTTGTGTGCTTGCGCGAAACTCAGCCGCAAACATACAATTCGGAATTCAGAACCTGTTTATGACCTGAGCGAATCGCGGCCAATATATTTTGTTCCCGGCCACTCCCTCTGTGCCCTCGTCGTCTCACACAGCGTCCTCGACGTTCCCGGCAGTATACACGCAGCCCAGTACGTCCTCCGCGTTCCCGCCCCAGCGAATTTGACATGTGTCGGCCAATGTCTGACCGTTCATTACCATCTCTCATAGTTCCTCCACCATGGCCGCATCACACGCTATCTCGGTGGTTTCGCGTATCGCCTATCTAGCCTCAGATGTCGTCGTGAACTCTCTCTCTCCCGCAGCGCCCTCTCCCTTTCAGACCGCGCTCAGCACCCTTGCAAGCTCTTCCCAGAGCAGCGCTGCCGTCACACACCTTCCCTTCGGCGCAGATGCAGGCGAGACTCTGCTTAGGCACCGTTCCGCTCGCCTACTTTCCTACACCGCACTCGCCAACCCGCAAGTCCTCAATAACCTTCTTCTCCACCTCCCTGAGCTTTCTTCCACCTCCACCGTCTTCCACATTGCTGTGACCTCCGACTTGTCCGACGCGCTCCTCCTCCAGTCATCCCTACCCTTCGTCCTCTACTCTCGGAATGCACAGCAAGCCCACGACCATGCACTGCTCGCTTCTAGACTTGCGTTCACCGAATCCACCGCAGTGCTCCACATCTTCCATGTAGGAGACGAAGCAGAGGCCGTGGACGAAGTCGAAGGCGACCGCATTACGCCTTTCCTCTTTGCAGAGAAACAATCTCCTAGTGGCAGCGAGCAAAAGTCAAACACTGATTCGGCTGCGCTTCTCAAGACCTACCAGTCTGCTGCGCTCGCGACCGTGGCGCTCGTCCGCAGGGCTCTCCGGCCCCTCACGCAGCACGGCGCCTCTGAACCCCACACCGTCATCTTTACGCTTGGACAAGCCACGCTAGACTATGAGCTCGAGGGTGTCTCGTTCGTCGATGTCGCGCTCCTGAAGCCTTTGGCGTCCTCCACGATCCTTGGAGCCATCTCGCCCTCTGTTACCCGTGTCATCGTCTTGGAGCAGATCCATCTCTGGTCCATGAAATGGACCCCCCTCTATCTCGAAGTGGTCAGCGCGGTTCAACACGCCGAGATTGACCCCATGCCTACAGTCCAGTCCGGTGTTCTCGGGATCGCCCGCGCGATAACCGAGCCTGACGTCGTGGCCCTTGTTGAGAAGGCCGCTTCAGAACCTTCCTCTGCACACCTGATTCTTGGCCCCCCTCCTTCTACTCAGATTTCTACCCTCGCACCTCACATCCCGAAGCACGAAGCTGCCTACACAAAAATCTTGGCCAATCTCTTCTCCGGTCGTCTGGAGATTCTCAACTCTCCAGAGCTGGTACCCCTACAAGGTGGTGCCGCGACGACGCCCGAGTTTGCTTTGGGCCGCGCGCGCGGAGAGCTTGAGGAGCGCGCCGAACTTATCGACGCCGTGCACGAACTTCTCCGCGACCCGGATGTCTCTATTGAGATACATTCTTTGCTCAGCCGGTGGCTTGGTGTGAAAGACGATGGCCTCAAGAGCAAGCAACTCGGCGAAGAGCTCGTTGCTGCGCTCGAGGGTGAGAAGCTTACCAGCTCTGCCGCACAGAGGATCCTCATCCTCCGCCGCCTCCTGCCGGCACGCTCGCGGTGGATTATTGGCTCGGACGCATGGGCGTACGATCTTGGCGCATCCGGCTTACACCACGCCATTGCATCGAAGCTTGACGTCAACGTGCTCATCCTTGACACTACGCCATACTCGACCCGGAACTCCGTGGATCCTCACCGGCGGAAGCAGGATGTTGGCTTGTACGCAATGAATCATGGCGACGTCTTTGTTGCCAGTACCGCTGTGTACTCCTCGTACGCTCAGGTGCTCCAGGCCATCATGGAGGCAGACCGATACAATGGCCCAAGTATCGTCCTTGCGTACCTCCCGTACAACACGGAGCAAACACCTGCGCTCGAAATCCTCAAGGAGACCAAATTGGCAGTCGACTCTGGCTACTGGCCACTGTACCGTTGGAACCCTGCGAAGGAGCGTGACGGCAAGGAGCCGTTCTCGCTCGACTCTGACTTCGTGAAGAACGAGCTTCAGCAGTTCCTGGATCGCCAAAACCACCTTTCCCAGCTCACACGATCGGCTCCGGAGGTTGCATCAGAGCTTGTCGGTTCCCTTGGCGAGAACCTCAAGCAAGCTCGGAAGCAACGCGCTCAGCAGGCCTACAACGACCTCCTCACTGCTATCGATGCGCCTCCGCTCACCGTGCTATATGCGTCTGACGGAGGTAGGGCAGAGAAAACCGCTAAACGACTCGCGACTCGCGGCAAGCTCCGTGGACTCTCCACTACCGTCGCGACCATGGACTCCATTTCCATCGACGACCTTGCAAAGGAGGAGATCGTCGTCTTCGTCACCTCCGTCGCCGGTCAGGGGGAGTTCCCACAGAATGGGCGTACTCTCGCCAAGGCCCTCCACGCAGCCTCCACGCGCGGCGATAAGCCACTCACGAGCGTCCGTTTTTCCGTCTTCGCTCTCGGTGACTCGCACTACTGGCCGCGGGCGGAAGATGCACATTACTACAACAAGGCAGGCAAGGACCTCGACACACGCCTCGCGCATCTCGGCGCGGAGCGCTTCGTCTCCATCGGCCTTGGTGACGACCAGGACGCAGACGGGCCCGAGACCGGTTATAAGGTTTGGGAGCCGTTGCTGTGGAAGGCGCTCGGAGTCGACGCGGTCGAGGTCACAGAAAAGGAGCCCGAGCCGATCACGAACGAGCACATCAAGGTCGCATCTCAGTATCTGCGTGGAACAATCGCGGAGGGCCTCGAGGACCACACCACGGGCGGGCTTGCGCCGAGCGACACGCAGCTCACAAAGTTCCACGGCATCTACCAGCAGGATGACCGTGACATTCGCGACGAGCGTCAAGCGCAGGGCGTCGAGCCTGCGTACTCGTTCATGATCCGCGTGCGCATGCCGGGCGGGGTGTGCTCGCCCGAGCAGTGGCTCATCATGGACCAAATTGCGGACGAGCATGGGAACGGCACGTTCAAGGTCACGACACGCCAGACATTCCAATACCACGGCGTCATTAAGCGTCATCTCAAATCTGCCATTCAGGACATCAACCGTGCACTCCTCGACACGCTCGCTGCATGTGGGGATGTTAACCGGTACGCTCATCTGCATTGCAACCAGACCGCGTTTCGTTACTTACATACGTTTCTTCAGGAATGTTATCGTGTCCGCTCTCCCCACGCTCTCTAAGCTGCACCGGCAGGCGTATGATTTCGCTAAGAAGGTCAGCGAGCACCTGCTTCCGCGCACTAGCGCGTACCACGAAATCTGGCTGGATAAGAAGCTGGTCGCGGGCGACGCTTTGAAGGACGTGGAGCCGCTCTACGGCGAGTTTTACCTCCCACGCAAGGTGCGTCCTCCTGTTTGTTGGGCAGTCGCACGTGCTAACTTCCGTGGCAGTTCAAAGTCGCCGTGGCAATCCCACCAAACAACGACGTCGATGTCTTCGCGAACGATCTCGGTTTCATCGCTGTTGTAGATAGGAACGGCGAGCTTTCAGGTTTCAATGTGTCCGTCGGCGGTGGTATGGGAGTCACGCACGGAAACAAGAAGACTTACCCCAGAGCGGGTAGCGTTATCGGTTTCTGCACCGTCGCTCAGGGCGTCGATGTCGCGGAGAAGGTCATGCTTGTTCAGAGAGACAACGGCAACCGTGCGGAGTGAGTGTAAAAATTATATTCAGTGTCCGTCGACAGTGCTGACAGGTCCACAACCTGCAGCCGTAAAGTGAGTCCATACTTACAAACGCTAATATTTCGTGTTACTCACCTCGCCCCTTCAGAATGCCCGTCTGAAGTACACCATCGACCGTATGGGCCTCGATAACTTCAAGGCAGAGGTCGAGCGGCGCCTCGGATATTCGTTACAGCCCGAGCGCCCCGTGTCCTTCGACAAGAACGTCGATGATTTCGGCTGGCAGACAGGCGAGGACGGCAAGCACCACTTTACGTGCTTTATCGAGAACGGCCGCATCCAGGATGAGCCCGAGCGCGACTTCAAGGCGGGCCTGCGCGAGATCGCGAAGGTGCACAAGGGAGCATTCCGCCTCACCGCAAATCAGCACATCATCGTCGCGGACGTCGCAACCGAGGACCTGCCCACGATCAAGCGCCTCCTTGCTGAGTACAAGCTCGACAACGTCTCACAGTCGGGTCTTCGGCTTTCTTCATCTGCCTGCGTCGCCTTCCCTACATGTGGCCTTGCTATGGCTGAGTCGGAACGTGTACGTGTTTCGAGCCCCAAGCATACATACGGACAGGAACTCACTTCCATTATCTAGTACCTGCCCATACTCATCGACAAGGTCGAAAAGATTTGCGAGGAGAACGGTCTACGCAACGATTCCATTGTCATGCGTATGACCGGTTGCCCGAACGGTTGTGCACGACCGTACCTCGCAGGTATACCCTCTCTTCCTAACACTCTCGAACGTCTCTGATCAAGAGTACTCCACAGAGGTCGCCTTTGTGGGCAAAGCACCCGGCACGTACTCCATGCTCCTCGGTGGTGGCTACTACGGGCAACGGCTGAACAAGATCTTCCGAGGTGCCCTCTCTTCGTTCCCTACGGTACTCTCCTCACTCATCATCACAAATTATCTGCAGAGTCTGTGACCGAGCCCGAGATCCTTGCTATCCTGAAGCCAATGATCAAGCGCTTCGCGCTCGAGCGGCACCAGGGCGAGCACTTTGGCGACTTCGTCATCCGCGCGGGCTACATTGCGCCGACGACGTCAGGCAAGGAGTGGTACGACCGCATGGGCGGCGAGGGCCAGTACCGCGAGATCGCGGTCGCCGCATAAGTTCATATGACAGATCATCACTCGAGAGATCCAGGGACGGAGGTAGAATTTGGAGAACCGCCGTGGTGTTGTTGTCGGTTCAGTTTCTTACGATCGTAGCATATTGGCATCATCAGCAACAGTAGCAGCAAAGACATCCATGTATGCATTGCACAATGTACACCGTAATCAATATCGCATAGTATTATTCCCCAACAGTGATTGCCCACCGCCATGCGAAAGCGCGATCATCGCGACGAAGTTGCTCCGCACGCTTCGCGCTACGCTGCGTTCCTAATCGAACGGTTTGCAAAATGTCAACACCAGCAACGATAGGCCAGTTCAAGAGACGTATGCTCACCGGAGCACCACCACCGGGCGGGGAGCCGTCGCGCGGACAGCCGTCGGAGCCCCGCCCAGTCGTGCCGCCTCCGGGGCGGACTTCTTGTGCATGCAACGATCCGCACCTTTGCCTGATAACGCGGTCAGCAACCTTCACGGAGACTGAAAATGAAAGAAATGTGTTTACATCCTCGTGCTCGCCCCTCCGCCACGCTCCGAGTTCGCGCTCAATCAGGCGGGTGGGGTCGCGGAGGGACGGGGGGCGCGCGTTCACAACCGCGGCGCGGGGGTAGAGCGGAGGACAGCGTCCGTTGCTCCCAGTTCCGGAGCGTTATTCGAGCCCGGGGGTGGAACCGGCGATCTACGCACGGATCGCGTCAGCACGCGTCCGTGATTTTACAGCCCCCCCCCCCACCACAGAGATTCGAAGAGCGAGATTCGACTGGGAATCGGACCGCACGGCGTTCCGTGCCGTATCGTTCGTTCGGTCGTTCGTTCGGTCGTTCGTTACAACACAACATCATGCATGCAATTCTATTACACAGAGCGGGAGGGGGGAGAGACGCATGTCTCGAAATCCTTACGCGTTCTTGCTGGCTTTTGCTTCCGCCAGGCTTTCCTTCAGCGCCGCGATCACCTTGTCGATGTCCCCACGCTGCGGGTCGACGACGGACACGCCCATGTGTCTGCGTCCGGTCGGTCAACGTCAGAGCCGTAGTGCGGTATTCAGGGGATGGAAGATCGACGCACCCGATGCGGAAATACTTATCTGTAAACGTAGAAAAAACGCTATCAGCGCCAAACCCAAGGACTCGTCACCACAGCTTCACGTACCTTTATGGTCCTTATGCAGCCCGCCGGCCACGACCACGTCGCGCTTTGCTAGACGTGGCAAGATGTCCGACGCCGCGATACCCTCGGGGAAGTACAGCGCGGTCATGCCGTTCGCCGCATAGCCTAGGTCGACCGGCAGTTGACGGAAGCCGAGCTTCTCTGCCTCTCGCTTTATGCGTGCACTCGCTTCCTTGTGCAGGCGGAAACGGTCTGCCAGCGATGGCGCCTTCTTCGTGAGCTGTGTGAGCGACGCGTTGAACGCGTAGACCAAGTTCACAGGCGGCGTCGCGAAGTACGCGGCGGAGCCGCCCTCGTATGCGCGCATAATCGGGAGCCACCTAGGGACGAGGGTGAGTTACCCCGGTCTCGGGGAACGTTGACTGGTAGACCCACTTCTTCCAGCTCGCGTAGTACGACGTGACAGGCGTCTTCCTCTCCTCAAAGACCTGTTCGCACATCTGCTCAGCAGGTGTCCTTTCGGGACGCGTCCAATGGCGCGGAAACCAACCTTTATGGCCCTCTGGCTCGCGACCAATACACTCAGTCCTGGGGGCGTGCCGAGGCCCTTCTGGCTCGCAGTGAGCACGACGTCGATGCCCCACGCATCCATCTGGATCTCCTCGCTTGCGACCGAGCATACACCGTCGAGCGCGATCTGCGGTGTCAAAGAGTGCCGTAAGCGCACCTCCCTCAAGGCACACATGGGAAAGATGTCATACCAGGGTGTCCGGGGAAGCGTGCTTCACTACTTTAGCAATCTCCTTCGCATCAGATAGTACGCCTAGTCATGTCATGAATCATTTGGCAAGCAACGCAACAGACAAAGGTCCATACCGGTAGAGGTGTCGACGTGTGTGATTGTCACAAGCTTGTACTTTTTCGTCTTGAGCGCAACGGCGAGCGAGGTGAGCTCGACGGCAGCACCAAACGGCGCGCGAACCTCGTCGACAGCGGCACCATACGTCCGCAAACTACACAGATCGCGTGCGCGCTTGCTTTACCGGATCCTATCGAACGGAGACATCGATGGCAATAACTCACCAGTCCGCGAAGCTATCGCCAAAGTACCCGCTGTTCAGCACGAGCACGTTGTCCCCGGGCTCAACCAGGTTCGCTGAGACCTATGACGGGAAATTCGACTCTCTACATTCGGGGGCCTGGTGAAATATGTGGGAGAACTGACCTGATCCCAGCCAAGGGTGCCTGAGCCAGAGATGATGAAGGGCTGCGCGTCCGTAGTGAACAGAACCTCTCTGATCATGCGTATGCAGTCTCCAAAGACGGGGATGAAGTCTGGGGAGACATGGGACATGGAGGGGTGCGCGTTCGCGAAAAGAACTTCATCTGTGACTTCAATGGGGCCGGGGATGCTACGAGGTGGGTGAGCGTTGGCCCCCCGGTTGCGCGCGCGATTGAGAAGGATGCCCACTCACACAAGCAGCCTTTGGTGGTAGCGCGATGCATGCAGAGGTCAGGTCGAGCATCGTAACATGTGCGTGTACACCTACTTGTGGGCATCCTAGAGGCAGTAATCTGGTGAGCGAGGCGCGCGGAAGCAGGCAAGTGGGGCCACACACCTGCTTGAAGGTCGACATTCTGGCTGACAGCGCGGGTGCGAGGATGCAGGGGTGTCGAGGAGAGAGGCTAAGAGGACGAGCAGGAAGGCGAGCGGCGGGACGAGTGCCGAGGGCAGAGAGGGAGAGGGAGAGACGGGAGAGCATTTGATCCGTCACCTGACGGAGAGGGCGGCGAGATGAGCGTGCGCGTGTGTCGTTATCGCCGCAAGCTGCAGCCGCGCGCCGACGAGGACGAGCGAAGGAGGGCAGACGGACTCAGAAATATCTACCCAGTCTCGCACACCACACGGACTCCCGAGCGATCCCGCCCAGACCTGCTCTATTATTTCCCGGGGCTCGCAGGACGACCGCTTCCGTGCGGGAGACCCTCCTGGGTATAACTGCATACGCCTTACACCGTGCTATGTATGTCTACACCTCGACATCCTCACCGTCCTGCGACAACGCGTGCAGAATCGTCCCCTATCCCGTTCGCGTGTGCCCCCCCGCTCACCATGTTCGCCACCGTGCGCTGCATGTCTGTCCACTCAGACTCTCGTGGCAGCGCCATGTCTCCAATGTCGTAGATATACAACCGCCCATCACTCCCACCCACCGCCGCCCGTCGTCCGTCCTTGCGTTCCCAGCGCAGCTTGTTGAGTGCCCGACCAGATCCGACCGTCGTGGACACCACCGGCACCTGTGGGCATGGCTTAGTACAATCCACGCGACGAAGCGGCAGAAAAAGAGATCGACGGACTTCCGTATCATGGTTCAGATTCCACACGTCGAACTTGCCCGCCCCGTCCACCGTGCCGAACAGCGCAGGATGCGTCGGGTGCCACTTCACATCGTACACATAGTCGTCCGCCTCGTCGAACGAGTACAGCGGCGGAACGTGCGTCACCGCCGTAGACGGCTTCGCAAGCGATTTCGCGCGCCACAGCTTCACCGTCCAGTCGACAGAGCACGACAGGAACAAGTCCGAGAAATCCACCGGGCCGACGAGCGGGTGGAAGTGCACGCCCATGACCGGCCCTGCGTGTCCCTTGTACACGTCGTACGAGTTCAGTCCCGCCTTCGCGCCTGCACGATCATACCGATTGGCCTGGTATACGTTTCCCTCCTCTGTTCCGACCCAGAACGTCGTCGTCTCGTTGTCGGGGAAGTTGAGTGCTGTGATTGCAACTTCGCTCGTCTTGTTGTGCCCTGCGTGCACGAGCTCCAACGTTTCCTGACGAGTGCGTCGGTAATGAAGACATCCGGAAAGTCTTCCATAAGACCTACCTGTGGCTGCGCAAGCATATCGACTAGCCAACTGCACACCGTACCGTCCGTACTGCTTGTAATCAAATTGTGGGCGTTCTGTGTACCGACCATTTGCATCGCATACACTGGGTGAGTGTGTCCCGCCGCAGACAACGGCGTCTTCAATACAGGTAGATGCTTCGACCGCGTGTCCCATAGCAGAATTTGTCCAGAGTATGTACCTCCGAAGACAAGATTTGAGTGGAAAGGTGAGAATGTCACAGATAGCACGTCGGACTGGGATATGTCAGCATACTCGTAGTGTGCGACAAGAAGGCGCCACTGACCTGAGAGTGGAAGATGAACTCCGGTCGCTCAAGGAGGTGGAGATTCCATACTGCCACGATACCGTCTGGCTCGTTTATGGCAGCAGGGTTCTTGTTGTACGACGCGCAGCTGAGTTCGGGATACTAGAACTGGCGTCACTGTGCGATTCCCTACGCATCATAAGAATGGTCACATACCTTGGGTGACCAGTCAACGTCAGTGATCGACCGGTTCTTCGTATGTCGTTCGTCGTAGAAGGCGCAGATGGATTTGAGGCGCCCTTCTGACGCTTCACTAAAAAAAATCTATCAGCACCGCGGTAACGAGAGCACCCTGATATGAAGCGCGTACGGTCCGCTCTCTGAGCCGATCGTGTAGTCCCGGATGTAGTCGTAGTGGTCATTCAGCGCACGCTGAATGATCTTCGTCGACTGCTCGATGAAGTCCAAGAACTCCGGCGCGGCGAATATGCTCAACTTCTCCTCCTCTGTCATCTCTATATGATAGAAATCCGTTGTCAGCATACCTGAAACTCAACACAAGGGTAACGCATACCCCGGATTTCCTGCGCAATCTCCTCGTCGAGCTTTTTACTCTCGGCCTCGAGCTCCTGCTCGTGCGCTATCCGCTCAGCCTCCGCAGCCTCCCGCTCGCGGATTATACGTTCCCGGATTTCATCTTCGTTCACGACTTCTGGCTCTGATTCAACGTCCATTGTCTGTACCTCCTTGTTGTATATCACGCGTTCCTGAAGCCATATCGGTTTAAACAAAATTGAATATAGACGGGTGTACACCCCACACCTTCTGGGGCAGCTCGAACAGCTCTTGCTCGATGTCGATGAGGTCCGGCACCATGCGGGGCGTCATCTCCCTGACAGCCCTATTAATAATACCGTTCCGTCCAGCCTACGCCATAGAGACGTACCGATCCATGACGCTCTCTGTGGCGCCATTCTGCGACTGAATGAGCGTGGTACCCAGACTGAGCCGCGTATCCGAAGTGCCATCGCTTTGCCTGCTCAGCCTTCCGGACGCTGAAAGCGCAGAAGGTCCCGGGAGACTTATGTGGCCTAGTGAGGGTGTTCCAGGGACAGATGAGGCAGGCGAGACAGCGGCACTGTCGCCGCGGCTGTTTATGCCAATGAGGGAGGATACGAGGTCGTCGACGTCTCGGCGCGCAACAGATGGCGCGCCACTCTAATTCACCGAGTCAAAATGATATGATTCAAAGAGATTTACTGCAAATACATTGGAAACATACCTCTGAGGTACGCCGTTCTACATCTGCTTTCTGACGATCTGCCCGAGCTTTACGGAGCTCTGCCAGCTTGGCCCGCTTGGCCTCAATTTCTGCTCTCCGCTTCTCAGACATCCGGGGATATTCCTGCGCGTATAGGTATGTGTATGACCGATGGCGACTAGAACCGCGAGCGATGAAGCGAGTGAGCGGATGGACGGAGGAAAGCAAGGAAGCGCGTCTGCCGCGAGACGCGTCTCCGCCAAAGTCATTCCAGTCGCGCTCGCGCGTCTGTGCTACTTACCACAAGATCGTCTTTCCTCCGCATCTCATCTCACACTCCTCACTTTCCACCGCGACCTTAGAATCAGCCTCGATGTCCCTCATAGGCCCCTCGCGCCACCAAAATGGCCAGAAATCCGGCGCACGCCGCGCAGAAAACAACCGAATCTACGCCCATCCCCTCCCGCTCGTCTTCTCCACTCCCTGCTCGTCCTTTGCTGCATCCCTCCTGAGCTTGCTAGGTTTCTCAGCAGCACGCCTCGAGAACCCGCACTGCGAGGGCATCTATGATCCCGCAACGCGCTCTGTCTGGGTGACGAACGAGAAGGACTCGACTCTTCTCTGGCGGAGGGGCTTCTTCGGCAAAGGCGACCTCTCCCGCAGCGAGCCCTCTTGGCTTGCGCGACAAGTGAATGCAAGAAAGGCTGCGGGAAAATGCAAGGATCACCCGTCTCCCGTGCGCGAACGCGGCGAACTCATATAGCGTTCCGTATCTAGACATGACCTCGGAGGAGATGCGCGAAAATCGCAGAGCCGAGCGCAAGCAGTTCAAGCTCGACCGCGCGGCTGCCATCGCGCGTGCAGCAGCAGAGGCTGAAGCAGCTTTCGCGGAGGGGCGCGAAGCTGCCCCGGCCGTCATTCCCTCAGGTGCGACCTGGAAGCCTTCGTCCTCCGAGGCATCTACGCTGCCCGCCCCGCCCGAAGAAGAGGACGATGAGGGCCCGGATGCCGACGATGCAGAGCCGGAAGAGGAGCCGTTAGAAAACATTGAGCATCTTCAACTCACTCTACAAGAAGCCTGGTTCCTCGTCTGGAACCTTGACTGCCTCACCGTCCTCGACCCTCACACAGTATGCTCCCTCTCCGCACCACAGACATTGACAGTTCTGATTCAAAGAACAGAATGAGCCGCTGACGCTTCAGCAAATATGGCGCGCCTTCCAAGACGTGCACTGTGTCCCGCCCTCACTTTCCATATATGCCAACCGAATCGACAATCCCTTCCTTGTAAATTACGCCGCGTACCACTACTACCGCGCCCTTGGCTGGGTCGTCAAAGGCGGCATCAAGTTCTGCGTCGACTACCTGCTCTATAAACGAGGACCCGTCTTCCACCATGCCGAGTGCGTCCTTTTTCAGCTTAAACGGCCGTCTGTGTGCGGGTCGGCTGATGCAACACGGTACCGCAGGTTCGCCATAGTGGTTATCCCTGTGTACGAAGACCCCGCAGATCAAGAATCTTCGCCCTTCAGCTTACCCAATGTCAACACTTTCTCCTGGACATGGCTGAGTACCGTGAACCGCGTGAATTCACAAGTGCAAAAGGTGCCCCCCCCATGCCATATTTTTTACGCATCCACGTTGACTCGCACGAATTGCAGACATTGATCCTCACATACGTGACTATTCCTGCCCGATCACGAATATCTCCGGAACTCCTGTCCTCGCCAGCGTGCCTAACGCACTATTCCGTGAGAGATGTAGTCCTCCGGAGGTTCGTCCCCGCACGGATGCGCGACTAGATGTAGTACATATATTTCACAACACCGCATGGCACAGTGCACACAATCAACGCACGATCGCCCATCGAGTCACAGGAGCGCGCCACGAGTGGGAGGAGGGTGGGCAGGCGATTTCGGGATGTTCACAGGTATATTCATAGCGTACAGCCCACTAGCTCGACGTTTATATTACCATCCAAAGCCACAGGCAAACGGCGCATAAGATTAGTCTCCTCCCCAGATCTCGGTGTCGGCCTCTCTCCCCACACCTCGGCTATACCGCGCCTTTTATCTGCACCTTTCGGTACTTCTCCTCGTATATCTGTGCAAGCTGAGGACTTGCGGGCTTACAGTCGAGGACTGCCTCCTCGTCTGGGCTGTTCGGGTTCTGGAAGAAGCCCGCACGGTGCTCTACAAGGAACTCGCGCGCCGCAGCCGCCGTCTCGAACGCGAGTTCGCTGTGGATGAAGGACAGTGGCACGGTTCGATATCTGTCAGCCGCCGAGCGTAACACCAGAGGTGGGGAAGGTGCAAGTCAGCGTTACTCTTCTGTCTATGTCATGCTTGGAGCATGTGAGAGGCCCAGAACCCTCTCCTCCCGACCACCTTCCATGGCCCAAGCGGAGCCAGGAAGGCGGAAGGGGGAGCAAAGGTGGGAGAAGGGGCAAGGGCGTACTCACGCTTTTGTCATGACCATGAGCGCGCGAATGCGCTCCCTATCTATGAAGTGGTCCATAATGTACGCGCCCATGTTCGGCGCGTTCATGTATAAGTCAAATAGCGCGTGGTAGTTGCCCATCGCGATCGCGCGCTGGACGCCAAGCGCGTGCCGTACTGCAGAGTCCTCTTTCTGTCCATCTGTTAGCTGACCTACGTACAAATTCAAGTCTACGGCCCGCGTACGCGACGACAGCGTGGTGCAATAACGTTCGCCCCCGCCAGACGTCAGATTTTGCCAAGCCAACAGGGAGCAACAGCAAAATGCTTACCACTCCGATTGCGTCCATGCAGGAGCATCAATATTCGGTAGGCCGTAAACTCTTCCACCTTGCCGGGAATGCCGAGTTCATAGAGGTTCCGGAGCATTCCTTGACACTGGTTATACTCGACCATGTCGCCCTGCGGCCGCAGGGTCCATCAGCACCTGCCCAGACAAGTCGCCGGCCCCCACACGGGTGGGGCACGTCGGGAGGGAGTGCACATACCACTTCGAGCGCCATGCGCGCATGGATCTCATACACCGTCACTGTGAACTCGTTCTTGATGCGCTGCACCTGTGGCATAAAGACAATAAGGTGCGAACCCGCTGTCAACATTTCCGATGTAAGAAGGCGGGGACGAGGCGCACGGTGAGGTCCTGCCGTAAACTCTTGAATTGAGAACATATCCAATTGTACGTCGACTTCTCGCGCCACTTCTTCTTGAGCTGGTTCAGGGTCTCTTGAAGGACATGGTATGGCCGTATCTGCTCCGGTTTGGGTTCCTACGGCGCGGAGGCGCGGGTAGGGTCAAACGTCGGTCCGACTTAGCATGTGCAAATGACGACTCACCGACGTCAACCGTAAGTAGTCCTTGAATATCTCCTGCGATGTGCCCACGATGGTGAAGCGGTCCCAGTTCGGCACATTCTAGACCGCACAGCAGGCGGTCAGACAATAGTGAGGAACACGCGAGGAGCAGGGAAGGCCTCACTGGGTCCGCGTCGGGATTGTCCATGTCGTACGGTGCCGGCGTACCGGAGCGTGATTTGAAGAGTTTCGAGTTAGTGTACGGGAGGTGTGAGGAATTATGGTTGTTGAATTGACGCGAACTTTTCTGTCGTTCGATATCATGCTCGCGCTGAAAGCGGGCGGCTCTGCGATGCAGCGCAGCCGCATCATCTGGATCTAATACATGTGTGGAAGAGGACTTTGCTGCGGACTTCTTCGTTTTCTTATTACTGGGTTGCTGGCCGTCATGTCTATAGCGGCGTTTGGTCAGCCTCATGCACCCTACACAAGCTGACAGGACGCACGCTTTGCGCTTGAGATTACCGTGAGACGAGACGACAGGGGTCGGCTTCGGAATCAAACTCCATCGTGGATTTCAGCTGTGGACCATGAGGTAGTCGCGGCAGTGGAATGCTTACCTCTTCAGTTGTACCCCATCCCAGTCCGTTGTCCACAAAGATTTGTTTCCGTAAGATTCAGCTATCACCTGTTTTAACTCAGCCTGTGCGTCTGCTCTGTTTGAGTCGGTCATCTGTCCAAGGCATCTTGCTACCCATTCTCTAGAAGATCGTAAGCAGCGCGCTCATAGGCTAGATAATAGGTAGCAATATCATACTTCAGTTTTGGCGGCCAGCTTTCTGAAGACATTGCAGCCAGTCAGATCAAGAGATGGAAATGGATTGATAATGGTATTCAGAAGATCGAAAGAGCTAGTCGCCGTCGTCGTGCAGAACGAGTGCAGTAGCAGAGTGCAAGAGGTACTCGTGCCCAGGAGCCCTGACCTGGCCTCACTTGGTAATTATTCGAATTAATTAATGACGGTAACGCACAGCCATCTTGTTATTACTCTGTGGTATGCCCAGATTTGGTAGTACCCTTCCCCCTTGCAATGATCTATCGCAAAATACAAACTGCCCGTTTCTTATTCGACCACCCTCACCTATTTCTTGCAACGAAGTAAGATCGTCTTTTAGACACTCAAGAGGTGGTTGAGGATCCATTAATGTTGTCATTACTGTGTTACGGATAAGCGGGAGCCCCCGAGGCGCACGTCGACACAGTACGACTGTGGTATGCGAAATTAACAGTCCGATGAGGATCTCGATTATGCACACCGACACCCCAAAGACTGCAAAAAAGGCTCGAGTACTCTAGTGTAGACATCTCAGTGCTTCTCCGCGGGAGGATTGTACACTACCAGACGACGTCAGTCATCAAACGAAGATCAAGCTATGCAATGAAGACTCACTGATCTTCCTCGACTTGATGACGGACCACTTGAACCGCTTGATGTAGATGCTAATGACAGTCAAAGCCGAGAACAGAATGACAGCCTTTAGGCCGGACTTCTTGCGCTCGTCGTGCTCAGGCTCAGCAGCCCAGTTCAAAAACGTGACGACATCCTTCGCCATTTGCGAGGTGGTGGCAGGAGTACCTAACAATTACAGCTTAAAATATGCAATGCCCGAAGGAGCCTTCCGAACTCACCATCGTCGTACTCCACTAGGCCGTCGAACAAAACACGAGCCATGGAGATGGCGTTACCCGGGAAGTAGGGGTTGTAGTTCATGCCATCACGAATCTCGAACCCAGCTGGGGGATCCCTGTAGCCAGTAAGGAGAGCAAAGATGTAATCCTATGCGGCGATACCATGCTATTTAGCAACATTGTTCCTAACTGGACAAGGCGGAGGCAACGTACAGCACCGCCGTGACGAGCTTTGACGATCAGACTCAAGTCAGGAGGGAGGGCACCGCCGTTGCCGGCACGTGCGGCCTCCTCGTTGGGGTAGGGCGAGGGAATGTAGTCGGAGAGCTTTCCGGGGCGCATGAACATCTCGCCCTCGTCGTTGGGGCCGTCCTGGTACTCGATCTCTTCGGCCATCGCTTTCACCTCGTCGGCGGTGTGCGAGACACCAACAAGATTGCGCCAGGCAATACGGTCGAGGGAGTGGCATGCAGCGCAGACCTCGCGGTAAACCTGGTATCCTCTCCGAATGCTGCACGGACGGATCAGACGGAAGAAGGGTGACGTGACGGCACGGAAGCGTTACCTGGCGTGGTCGAAGGTGTCGAACAATCCCGCATGAGACCAGGGATAGTGAGGGGGGTGGAGACCTTCCTCGGCGGGGGAGTTGGCATGTACCTCGCCAATGAAGGGGAGGGTGCCGTAGAGATTAGCGTACCATGCGACGGAGCCAACAGTCAACGCCGTCGCAGAGGCCAGTACAACGCGAGATGAGGCGAACGACTGTGCCAGTGAATTGAGCATGCCGTTCACGCTACACGGCCATTCATGACATGAAACGCACCTCGAATGCGGAGGATGAGGAGGAGGAAGAGGCAAAGCGGACACCCTGTTCAAGTTTATGAGTGCGATGACTGGCACGGCGGAGAGGGTGTACGCACCTGGAGGCCGCGTGCGCCGTTTAGAGCGGTCGTGCGAGCAGCTTTGAGCGACGCGACGTTCTTCAGGGCACCCGCGGGGAGCCTGGCGAGCATTTTGGGGATGAGCACAACGAGTCGGTCGTCGACGACGCGGATATTCGAGAGAGCAAGAGGGCGGGCGCTTAAGTCACAACCCGTCACGGCTGCCTCTGTGCGGGAAAACCCGGAGCCGTCCTCGGACAAATCACAGCCCGCCTTTTTGACGCCATTTGCCGACCGCCGAACGCCGAGACCAGGCCGGCCGGAGACTCCGGATCGTTTAGCGCTCAAACAGACGCCCACCAACCCGGAGCGCTGCGGCGGGAATAGGGAGGAGCATCCACCTCGATGTTGTCGTCGTCACCACATTCACATTAATCGAGTTTAAAGCATTGTTTACACAAGTCGAATCGGAGGGACAGTTGTCTCGCGCCGTACTCGGCGCGAACCGCGCCTGGATGCACTTCCCAGGCGCCGGCCCCTCCGTTGTCTCGCGCCACCGGCAGCGAGCCGCGCCCAGTTGCCTTTCTGGGCGCCGTCCCGGCGTTGTGCCGCGCAGAGGGCTCTTACTTCGGCAGCCGCGGGGGGAACCCCTTTCTTCACTCTTTCTCCTCGTCGCTGCCAGGTGAGCTTTTTATTTGTCCCTCGCGCGGGTCCCCCTTCGTTTTGTCGTCGGTTTCTGACGACTCTTTCTCCTCGTCGCTGCCAGTGCGATTTTTGATTACACAGTCGCACACTCCCATCTTTCGGATCAATTTTCGCCTGATGTCAAACGATGGCCAGAGGCAAGAAGAGCCAACTACGGACCGCGCGGGAGCGCAGCTCATTCTCGAAGCCTGTTCTAAAGCTGTCGAAGACTACCGAGGCGGCACCATCGGCAAAGCCCAAGCCCTCCTTACTATCACGACTCAGCTGGTCAGCCTCGAGGCACAACAGTCGGGGGCCGCCGAGGACAGCGGAACCATCCAATCGTACCTCGACATGCTCGCTGATGTCGACAAGCAGCGAAGCCCGGTGCCTAGATCAGGAGAGCCCATCAGAGCGGGATCGGGCGAGCAGATCAATGGAGAGGAACCAGACAACGGAGCCGCCGGTACGCCTGGGGCTTTTCTATCGTCTGAGCGGAGTCGGTCACGGGAGCCGAGCGAGGACGCCGACGAGCCTCGGCCAAAGCGATCTCGGGTCGACCCCGGCAGGTACGCGTGGGCGTCAACAGATTTCCTCCTCGAGACGAGGTTACACCCCCACATCGCGCGAACGCTCGAGCTCATCCGACTATATGGCGAGGACCTCACCCAAGCCAAGCGCGACATCAGCGCATCACCCTCCGCCCCGGAGTTCCCGGAGTCGGAGTGGACGAACGTGCTCACCGGACGAGCCGTCGATCTCGACCATGTCTTCGCCGGGCACTATACGCCAGGCGCCGAAGACAAAACCACCGAGCGAATCGGAGAACTCGAATTTACCTACCGAACGCCCGTCTCTGCTAAAAGGGTTAGCTGTTTCGGTGACTGGGTTTTCGCGTGGAAGCGTGCGTCCGTCGCCACCACTTTCGCTTTCCCGCACCGCCGCGAAGAACTCGACGCCTATGGCGAGCAAATCACCGGGCTTTTCGGTGCCCTCGCGCCGTCTGTACACTCACGCGTCTTGGACTTCGACCGCGCGGTCCGCAAGCGCGTCGGAAGCGTACGCCGATCGCTGCTCACCGACGTCGGCGACTTCGCGGACCTCAAGCTCCAGTACATCGATGCCTGTGGCGCAAACGTCTTCCGCGCGGAAGCGTCATCTAACTCCGGAGGTTCCGGAGGGGCAGGCCGTCGGGGAGCTGGAACCAACAGCCGCAAAAAGGAGGCGTGCCGGAAGTTCAACAGTGAAAGAGGTTGCCACAACCTCGCCAACGAGTGTCGGTTCCGCCACGCCTGTGCCGTCTGCGGAGCTGAGAAGCACAATCAGCTCGAATGCTTTAAGAATGCGCGGCGCGACGCATGAGGACGTCGCGCGTCCGCGGTTCTTGAGGTCGTTCGTCTGGGATGACCGCAGCGCTCCCGCGAAGCGCTTCGCGGACGTGTCCTTGACGCACCCGCCTGTCCCGGAGGTCCCGCGTGCCGTCCTCGACGACCCGGTCGTGAACGCGACGCTCAGGGACTACCCGGAGCTCTTCAAGATAGTCACGCCCATCAACGTCGATCGTTTTGAAGAGCTGCTGCAAGACCACCCGAATCAAGATTTTGCGCAATCTGTCGTGCGCGCTCTGCGGACTGGGTTCTGGCCGTACGCCGACGTCAAGCCGGATGGCTACCCAGATACGTGGGACGAACGCCGCCCCGCTCCGCTAGACACCAAAGCGGCCGATTTCTTGCGCTCCCAGCGAGACGAGGAAATCGCCCTCGGGCGGTACTCGGAGTCCTTCGGCGCAGACCTGTTGCCCGGCATGTACTCCATGCCGGTCCACGTCGTGCCCAAGCCGCACTCCGAGAAATTCCGGCTCGTGAACGACCAGAGCGCGGGCCATTTCTCGCTGAACTCGATGATCCGACCCGAGGCAATCAAGGGCGCCGTACTCGACGGAGTCCCAGCCCTCGGTGATGCCCTACGCCGGCTCAGGCGAGCGCGCGCGGGCGTACAGCTCATCATGTGGAAATCCGACGTGTCGCAGGCTTATCGACGCATGCCGGTCTCGCCGTACTGGCAGATCCGGCAGGTAGTCACGATAGACGCTTGGCGACACGTTGATCGCTGTAACCTCTTCGGCGGTCGCGGATCTCTGAAGGTCTGGGGAGCTTTCGACTCCCTGGTCAGCTGGATCGCCGAGAACAAAGCAGACGTCCTCGACAAGTTCAACTACGTTGACGACGACTTCGGTTATGCCGAAGTTGGCGATGTCGAGTGGTACAGCCCTTACCAGCAATATTTCCCCACTCCACAGGCTCGCCTACTGCGCCTCTGGGACGAACTCGGAGTTCCACACGAGCGCGCTAAACAACTGCACGGCCTGGTCCTCCCAATCATCGGCCTCGACGTCGACCCCAATGCAATGGTGGTCTCCCTCCCCGCCGAAGGACGCGAGCGTCTACTTGGCGCTATCGACGACTTCTGCGCAATCACACCAGGCAACAGGCGCCGCTCCCTCGCCGAGTTCCAGTCGTTCACCGGCTACGCCAACTGGGCGTTCAATGTGTACCCGCTCCTCAAGCCCGCACTTTCCGCAATGTACGAGAAGATGGCCGGAAAGAGCGACCGCCGCGCCGGTATCTACATCAATGCCGCCATCATCCGCGACTTACAGTGGATGAAGAGCCACATCCAGCGTTCGTCCGGCGTCCATCTTTTGAGCGCGAACGCATGGTGCCCAGCCGACCTCGTCGAAGGTGCACTCGGGGACGAGTTCGCTCTCACGGATGCGTCGGGGACGGGCCTAGGCATCTATTTTCCTTGGCTGAAGCTCGGGTTTCACTGCGAACTCCCGGCGGGGGCCCCCACCGACACTATATTCTTCTTTGAGGCTCTGGCAATCTGCGCCGCGGTTCATCGAGCGCGTTCGTGGAGGCAGGCCGGGCGCTTCGTCAAGCGCCTCGGCATCCTCTCTGACAACTCGAACAGTGTCGCGATCTTCCGGTCGCTCCGCGCTTCCCCCGCCTACAACTCTATCCTAAAAAGCTCCGTCGACGTCATGCTCGACTGCGAGCTCGACGTGCGCGTCGACCATATCCCTGGCGAGCTCAACATCATCGCTGATGCGCTGTCCCGTGGCAAGCTCGACCTCGTGCGCGAGCGGGTCCCGGGTATTACGCTCCTCCCCCTTACACCCCCACATGATGCGCTGGGGGCACCCGCATCATGATTACCTCCTCCCGCAGGGCCAGGCAACCACCACGGCAGCCCTGGACCCTCGAGCGCTTAGTCCACGAGCGCGCCATCGCACTCGGACACGCGCTCGACGCGAGTACGAAGCTGTCGTACTCATCCGCTCTCAACAGTTACCTCAACTTCATACACCTCCACCTTTTCCCCATCGAGCCTACAGCGGAGACGCTTAGCCTCTTCGCCACATATATGTGCCACCACATCGAGCCCCGCTCAGTTGACTCTTACCTCTCCGGCATCTGCAGCGAGTTAGAAGCTTTTTACCCCGCCGTCCGCGCAGCCCGCGCGTCCCCCCTCGTATCCAGAACTATGAAAGGCTTCAAACGCCTGCGGAGCAAGCCCATCATTCGCAAGCGCGCGCTCACAAAGGATGAGCTGCAGCGCGCAGTCGCGTCCTTCGGGAGCTCGCCCTCTCACGACGACACTCTATTCCTCACTCTTTTGCTCACGGGTTTCCACGCCCTTCTACGACTTGGGGAACTGGTCTGGCCCGACAACGCCGACTTGCAGACCTATCGGAAGCTCACCATGCGAGCCACTGTCAAACTCGACGCAAACACTTTCGAGTACCTCCTTCCCGCACACAAGGCCGACGCGTTCTTCGAAGGCAACCGCGTCCTCGTGAAGCGCGCCGCGAACGCGCCGGACCCGCACGCGATGTTCTGCGCGTACCTCAAACTCCGCGACAACCTCTTTCCTCTGCGCCCCGAACTCTGGCTCCGCGCGTGCGGGTCCGTCCCCACGCGGTCCTGGTTCATGAGGCGTCTACGCGCGATCTTTCCGCGCGATATCGCCGGACACTCTATGCGTGCTGGAGGTGCAACCTCCCTGGCCGCTGCGGGTGTCCCCCCCGCCACCATCCAAGCGCTCGGCCGCTGGTCATCGGAGGCCTGGCTCGTGTACATCCGCAAGCACCCCGCGCTGCTCTGCGCGATGCTGTGCGATGGCCGGTCCCTCCATGATGGCCCTCCCGCGCTACCTGGAGCGTAGAAGGCGGCCGCGTTCGGCGTCTCCGAGACGTCGACCCCGCGTCCGCCCCCAAAAAAGAAGACGTCGACATTGCTTCCGCCTCAAAAGGCGACGCCGCAATGTCCGTCCCCACCAAAAAGAGCGCCGGACTTCTGTTCGACGCCACTCGCGTCTCACGCATACGTACCGCGCCCGTTTTTCCTTTTTTGTTACATTCCCGTTTCTTCACCATCTCTCGACTCAACTATACTTATTTCTATTTAGGCTTGTAGCGTTTCGGTCCGGAAATGCAGCATGGGTGCCTCCCCCCAGACGCCCGCGCGTTCTCGAACGCGCGCGACGCCGGGGCGGCACCCGAGTTTGCCTATCTCCAAGAGACTCAGTCGAGTTTTCTCGCGCGCCAAAGGACTGAGGATTCGTCGAGTTTAAAGCATTGTTTACACAAGTCGAATCGGAGGGACAGTTGTCTCGCGCCGTACTCGGCGCGAACCGCGCCTGGATGCACTTCCCAGGCGCCGGCCCCTCCGTTGTCTCGCGCCACCGGCAGCGAGCCGCGCCCAGTTGCCTTTCTGGGCGCCGTCCCGGCGTTGTGCCGCGCAGAGGGCTCTTACTTCGGCAGCCGCGGGGGGAACCCCTTTCTTCACTCTTTCTCCTCGTCGCTGCCAGGTGAGCTTTTTATTTGTCCCTCGCGCGGGTCCCCCTTCGTTTTGTCGTCGGTTTCTGACGACCGTTTCTCCTCGTCGCTGCCAGTGCGATTTTTGATTACCCACCATCCCATCCCTATTACTTATCTCTCATTTCCGCCATACACCTACGTCTCTTAAGTACATGCATCCTGGTGTAGCGTTTCGGTCCGGAAATGCAGCATGGGTGCCTCCCCCCAGACGCCCGCGCGTTCTCGAACGCGCGCGACGCCGGGGCGGCACCCGAGTTTGCCTATCTCCAAGAGACTCAGTCGAGTTTTCTCGCGCGCCAAAGGACTGAGGATTCGTCATTAATTATCGTGTGAACGATTCTGAATACCGCAAGTTGCATCCATGGAGAAACCGTGAAGGTACGAAAGCGTCCTAGTTTACAGACCGAAGCATACAGAAGGGAGAGGGAATCGGTCGTGCCAACGCAGCTCGAGCCAGCAGAGCAAGTCGTACGACGCCTACGCTCAGAACAGGCAATCGCAACAGAGCTCTGTAACGGCATTCGGTCAACAACAATACTTTTACTTATCCATGGCAGGAACGAACCTTCAGCACAGCAGCACAGACACATTCCTGCTAGGCACGCCATACATCCACCTCCTCCGCCCTTATCCTGTTGTTGACTGGGAAGATCATGGGTAAGACCACTCGTGAAGTTACCAGCTTGCATGCTTACACGTATACCGTCTGGGGAGGAGGCTGGGGCTGGTATGGTTGACCATACTGAGGCTGCTGGCCGTACGGCTGCTGGTAGCCGCCCTGATATGCCGCCTGCGGCTGTTGGGGATAGTATCCGCCCTGGCCGGGAGGTGGTCCTATTATGCACGCAAACTCAGTCCAATATCGCTACGGCAAGGCTTGGGATACATACCGCCTGGGGGGTAGTACTGCTGCTGCTGGCCGCCGCCGCCGCCGCCGTAGTAATCTTTGTTGGACATGGTTGTAAAGAGGAGAGGGTGCGAGGAGGGTGCGTGCGAGATGGGAGGGAGGAACCCGCAGTTGCCGAATGCGGCGGCTTATAATAGGCGAGGCCACACCTCCTGCCACGTGATGAGTCCATGGACACCTGCCGCCCGTTCGGTGCGCCAGGCTGAGTCTGAGAGTCTGAGGATCACAGCTCCCGGCACTTCCTCTCAGTCTCAGCATCCTCGTCCCCTGTTGTCAGCTCTCCGACCAACAGCGTAATCAGAGCGACAGGAACATGCCTACACAGCCCACCCGCGGAGCATGACCGAGCGCAGTCCAACCGGTGTTATGTCCGAAATCACAGCGCGCAACGCCGGCGATTCCTCCGACGCGTCAGACAGCTTTCAAGTACAAGATGACTCTCCGAACACGCCTCCAACGAGTGACCAGCGAGCTGCAGTCAAGGCTGTGGGGACCATGGGTGGACCAGGCCCGACGTGCGCAGCTGCGGTGGTAGACTAAACCCAATGTCATCGTCGCCCCCGCGCTGCGCACACGACTGTCGGACTGCGTCCACGGCGACATAGCATCGCAGAGAACGATATCACGATAGCTTGGCAACGCGTGTACACCTCCTCGACACTTAGCACTCTATGAGAACGACGAAACGTTAACAACTGTAGCTGTGGCAGTCGAAGCAGTTGGCATCAGCTCCACCAACAAGATGCACGACATCGCGATGTGCTGCGACCATGCGAACGGGGGATATGGCAGTCGTACCGGTATATATACACTGCACCCACAGATATAGGTACAGTCACGTACTGTACATTCTTTTGCGGGGAACCACCTTCCATCTGCCAAACAAAGCATACATGTAATCGTAGTCGTACCACTATATCCTAATCTCGAAGCCGCCCCACATTACTCTATACGGCCTACGTAAAACGCAAGAAGACCGCCCGGCCCCAGTGCGAGAAAAGCGAAGGTTCTGTCCGGGAGCACTGAGGCGGCGAAGAGCGAACCAAGCATGAACGAACGAACGAACAAGCGGAGCGTACGTACGAGACAGCCTCGAAATCAACGTTCCAAACAATAGCACAACAGCCGCAATCGTGAGCGAGGCGCCGGCCTGCAAGGGCCCCACAACGGCGCCTCGCCCGGGGGTCCGTAAAGGGGTGAGCGTGAGCGCAAAGTTACAACATACGCGGGGGCGGGCCGATCCTTGTAACATCAGGAACTCAGTGGCGCGCCTCGGTGGAAAGGGATTGCGGAGGCAAAAGCGTACATTCGGGCGCCTTGCTGCAGAAAATACTGCGTCAATGGTGTCTGCGCTGAACACCCGAACGCGCAGCACGAACGAGATGACGAGCAGGCGTGAGTAATCGGCGCCGTTTGTGAATCGAGTGAAAGTGAGAGCTTCTCACCAGGCGCGACGTAGTCTCGGAGCGGATAAACGTCAAAGGGCAGGGAACGCGCTTCCGCGAGGACTGTTCCGTTTCCACTGCCACCTTGCATAATCGTCTGGGGGTCGTCGAATCTACAGGGACCGTTAAAAAATGCACACCGAACGAACAACAAAAAACTGACCGTGGCAAGCGAATGAGAGTGACTTTGAGCTGAAAGCGCCCCCTCTGCCTCACCCCTACATCCGGGTACATAAAGTACACGCCTCGCCTGCCCTGCAAATTCCGCAGCAGATGCGGAGAGGACACCAAATTCCCATAGAGCAGCCGCTCTCGCGGCGCATTGTGGCTCCGTCCCTCCACGACGTAGTCCATCGGCGCCGAGCCGTCCCCGCTGAGCAGAGAGAGCTGGGCAACCAGGAACGGCAGCTCTGACTCGCTGCCACAGCCGAGTTCAGCGAATACCCATTTTCCCTCTACCGCCTCTCGCGCCTACTCACTCGATGGCCATGCGTCCAGACGAGTCGCGCAGTGTGAGTTGCGCGATGAGCGGCGGCGCGAGAGGCAGGCGGGTAAGAGTGGACGACCCAAACTCTGCCGCCCTGTGCGGATGCTGGACGATTTCCAAGACATAGGTTCTGACTCGCGAGCGTTTGTATTGAAAAGAAGACATGAAAATCCGGGACGCACCTCGGCTGGTCGCCAGAAATCTCGGAGACAACCTGAGTGTCATCCGAGCGTCCCAGGGCAGAGGGAGGTCGGTTGACGCCGCGCGCACGGTGCGAGAGTGGGGACGAGGGCCGTTTGCCTCGATTGGTCGCGTCCGCACGGGTGGGATCGTTCGCTAGAAAATTTATCGACAGCTTATTGCGGTCTTTTGGCGACACGATAGGTCCCAGGGAGTGTCTCGGCCCCGAACATACTGACCCTGGAGCCACATGGGCGTCGGGAGCCAGCGAGTCCATGGACTAACGCAAAAGGGCAGGGTCTAACTTCATTCACTGCAATCTCAAGTGGAGGACGCGTACCGTCTGGAGCCTCCGTGGTGAGCGGACACGGAAGAGATGTTTGAGACGTCGAAATGGGCGACGTTGCGAGGCCACTACGCAAGGCCAAGGTGATAAACTGGGCGCGGAAGAGTGCACGGAGTCGTCCAGGGTCAGTACGCTCATTCAGCGTAGGCCACGAATGGTCTCAAGATCTGCTACGTCAGCACGCGGAGGGCGCGAGACTGGCCATACTTCGTCGGGGTCATAAATACTTCGGGACTCGGACGACGGGTTCCTCAAGCCTGATCGATGCAAACGGGCTTCCAATTCCAGGGACCGGCGCATTAGAGGTTATGTCAGGGTGTGGCGGAATGCGGCCGGTCCCAACTCAATGGTCCACAGCTGGCCCGAGCCAGGCGGTCTAAACTTAACGGCAGCGGGCGGGCATAAGGGATGGAAAGGGGAGGCGACCACTCACGGCGATTAAGGTAGGGTAAATTATACATGATATACGCTAGACTCTCCGCTTAACATAACTCCAGAGCCCGGCACTCCCTGCGATGACGGTGGCCGCAGCAAGCGCTGGCCTCACACCGGCTAGAACGAGGCAAGACAATAAGAGCGGAACGTCGCGGAGAAGGAATCGAGAAGGCGGACCTGTTGACTTATATAAAGCGCCGGTGAGCGCACCAGCAGCCATACTCCCGTAAGTGTCGTGCTGGCCGCGGAAACTGTCTATAGATGAATTGAAGGCGTTGTAGACAAGAGCTGTCCGGAACAGGTCGGTGAGGGTAAGACGTCAAGAAACAAAAGGTCGCACCGAGACAGCCGGCGGAATTGCCTATGAATGTCCCTCGCCGGGTGACCGAGTTTAGGATACTGTTGATCCTTAGCCGTGCGTTTGACACTGCCAAAGGTTTCCGTGCACCCTCGCGCAGTCCCCATACGCCGCCAAGGGTGAGTCCTGAAGGAGTGCTGTGAGCATGTGATGGTGCAAAACAATAAGAGGAGATAAGGTGTGACGGATCTCAGTGACGCTCAGTCAGACTAGCATGATCGTCTTCGATGGCCTGTGATGGAAGCATCATGGACTTTCCGAGGCATTGCAGGCACGGCCAGCCAAGGGCGAGGGGCCGCTCACATCTACACGCGTATTACGGCCAGATTGAGTAAAACACACAAGGGTCCCGTAGATGGTGCACGTACGTCCTGTGTTTGGTAGACTGTGAGGATACCCAAACCTTGAGGACACTTCGTTCGGGTGTGACAGCGCATTCCCAAAATGAAGAAATTCTCTCGCCGTACAGACATCTTTTCGGGAGAGAGCCATGAATTATCCACCTTTCGGGTGAAGAAGCATGCATGACTGCTCGTAAATCCCACACCGGAGTACAGCCGGGTGGCTTTGGTAGCTGTACTCTTGTGAGGGACAAGGCATCATATTTCTGACATACGCGTGCAACGCTAGCGCTGGATTGCCTTGGTCTACAGGTTATCGGCCGACAGCCATGATCAACATAGAATGGCCGTCGTCCAGCGAAACGGGGCAGGTTTTCGCCACCGATGTGTGTTTCGGACAGGCAAATATGGCGTAGAATACATACCACTAAGGTACATGGTTCCCGTGCCATAACACAAGTCATCACTCCAGCCGCGCGAGGGGATCGCAGTCCCGGCACCCGGAAGGTCGCTTGTCTTCTCATCGTCCAAGAGAAGGTAGTCCAGCTTGTCCTCTATGCCTGCCATTGGATGGAGTTTGGAAGGATCGAATGACCCGAGGAGCATGTCATGGCTGGAAGTGGGCGCAGGATCATCCTGGATGAATGAAGAGGTCGAGTTGTTGTTTGCCGCGGCCATTTTGAGGGTCCAGGCTCGAAAAAGAGAGCACGAGAGACCAAGAGGGAGATTGGAGGAACGAGGTGAGTGAGAGCACTGGGAGAGCAGCACCGTCGTCGCCGAGATTGCCACCCACAATTTCGCTTAAGTAAGCCGCGCGTCTCCCTCCGATCTCTCCGTACAGGCGCCAAATTGACACAGGCCACACTGACCGTCGGGTTAGTAAGAACTCAAGTAATAGTACTACTAGTAGACAAAGCTGCTTGATTCCTCGATTTGAGAGTGTCGGAAAGCCACCCTGAATATCAATAAACTTGGCCAGTCAAGCTACTAGTGTATTGCTACTGAAGACAGACATGTCCGAATTCTCGGTCAGAGCTCTACTCCTAGGGTATACAAACCGACCACTGTCCTCTTCGGACGCCTCGAGAACAATTCCAACAGTAACATCAAGGGAGTACATGTCCGCACGGGTCATCCAGGAGCGAAACACCAGCCGGACCGTCCTGCTCCCACAAACAAAGTCCTTCGCCCCGTTCTCCCATGTCGCAACATGATCTGCCGGACATCGAGCGAGAGGGCTTGCGGACTTCCCCGCCAGAGCAGCCCCGCGGGGCACTATGGAGGATAGTGGATCCACGAGAGACTCAGAACGCGGCGCGCCTGTGGCCGCAGAGGACATCCCCCCGGCAGACTTCGTCCCGGTCACCGACACGCACAGAAACCGCCCACGGCACTGGCACTTGCCAACGTGCACACGTATAACCTCCCCTCCCGATCTGAGAACGAGCGCGGCGTGGTGCCACGGTGTGGTCTCGGTAACGGCGAACACGTTCTCCTCGCCCGCCACCGACGGTGTGAACCCGGCCTTTTGTACGTTCGCAAGTATCCATGTGGGGATCACGATCTCGCACGGACACCGGAACGATGATTGGGATGGTGTCGCACGCGGGACGTGCCGCACCGTCGGTGCAGCCCTGTAAACGATACACACGTCCGAAATTGCGACGCTGCCGACGAGCTCCGCCATCCGCGCCCTGGACAGACACACCGCCCGAAAGTACGAGTTCGGTGGTACCTGGGGCCGTCCGATGTAGTGGCCGACGTAGAACCGCCCCGCGGCGTCCAGCTGTGGATAGAGCAACAGCGCAATAACGCGCCCGTCCACGTCCTCGCACCCAAGAAGCGCGAGGAACGTCGTCTTCCCCGAGCCGTGCTCGATGGGAACGAGGGGCAGTCGCGTGCGCATTCCGTGGCTGGTAACCGTGTACTCTGCCAGGACGAAGGGCAGCCCGCCGGTGCGCTCCCCGAACGCCTCGGGCGCAATAGAAGAGATCCCGCCAGAGTTGACGAACGCGTCTGGCGACCACGCAAAGAGGCTCCGCGACTGCCAGTATCGCCCGTCGTCGCTGACCGAGTTCGAGTCGAGGGTCCGATACAGGATCGTGTCGTCACGGAGTAGCGGGCCCCATGCAAAGATGCTCTGGTCGGGGACCTGCCGGATAATCTCCTCCTGCAAGCGTACGAACGCATTCCCGCCCTCCCCGTAGATCGTCGGCATGTTGACGCTGAAGATGCCCATCAGGGAGTACGCCTTGTCCTCGATACGAGTGGTCTGCCTCTTCGACGCCCAGGACATGCGCCGTGCGACGCTCACAGCGTCCAGCGGCTTTTCGTGGGTGAGAACGGCGCTGTCGATACCCGTGATTTCCTCGACGAGGTCCGCCAAGCTCGCCTTCGTCCCGATGAGACGCCACTCCATCGATACGAACACCACGATCGCGGGAGAGATGAGCTCTTGCAGCGTCCACCCCCGCGTGAACCAGCGGCTCCGCCGGAACTTCGAGTCCCCCAGGCGCGGGTCGTGGTCGTCGCCCACGTCCTCCAGGAACGCATAGCACACGTCCGCCGCCGCGTACCACTCGTACATTGAGTTGATCGCCTCCGAGAGCTCGCTGCTGCTCGTCTTGTCGATGCAGCAGGAGTCGATCCACACCTTGCGGTAGCCGTGCCTCCGTGCGAGCGCGCAGCATCCCCTGATCTTCGCGGACGCCCTCAGCAGCGCGTTGTCGGACGTCACAGGACTGAAGACCGAGAAACAGCGCGCGAGGCGCGATCTCTTGTGCGATGCTTCCACCTGGAAGGCGATGAGGTCCTGGAAGGTCTGTTCCCCGGTGAGCTGCCAGACATGAGATAGGATTGCGTAGCGATGCTCGCGCGGCCGGTCAACATGTTGGAACGTCCCGTCCTCGGTATCCAGCAGCCACATACGTGTGCTCCTGGGCGGCCTCCTACTAGAGTTGATCTTAGACGTGACCCACAGCTCTGCGCAGGCATTGGCTGGCAGTGCTGACGTACTTACCTCAGTAGATAGTTGCTGCAACCCTTGCGTCAGGCGTGGCCAGACGTTTCGCGCAAAGCCCCAGCTTTGAGATAACTAGTACTATGCATGCGTGTGCGGGGTCAAGTAGAGCAAGGTGATTTTCTCGTAGCGAAGTCAAGTATTGTCATGCCAGTGGTCGCGCAGTGACACTGACAGCGCTGCGCACATCAGAGATGTTGGAGGCGTGGAATTTGAAAGATTTACCTCAGCATGCGTCATGTATGGCTGCGAAGTAAGCGGCCATGAGATCGACGTCGCAGATGTAGCAAAGTGAGATGCACGCACACAGCCCGACCGTCTCGCGTATTGTAGTCAAAGTCACTGTACTTGTCAGACTTACATCGCACGATTTTGAGGTAACCGACGATTTGAAGGACAGATCAAACCATGAGACAAGGTTCAAGCAGAACAGCGCCGTTCCGTTTATTGATTGTACAATACCAAAACTGCTGCAAACGGCGTACTAATGGAGGTAAAGTAGTACCACTGTGTGCGTCCGTACGCAGAACAGTCATGCATGCTATACGTGTGGAGTGCCCGGGGGCGTATGCGTGGGGACGTAGGATGCTCGTGATATCAGGGAATAGACGGCTGGGATGTGGGAGTGGGAGGGGGTTGTGTGAATGCAATAGAGGAGAGAAGCGGGAACCGTCGGAGCTGCATAGCCTACGCTCGTGAAAGTATCATTACACATTACTACGCGTCATTCGTTGCGGGAGGGAGGATACGGACGGGGTGACCAGATGCGGAGAGGAGAGGGGAATCGTCGCAACGCCCAGGGGATAAAGATAATAAAACACGGAATACGACCGCGCGGAGGAGAGGGGAATGGGTATGGTCGTCCCCGAAAGCGCTGGGAATGGCTTAGACCTTTTCTGCGGACCCCTTGTCGTCGTGACGCGCATCGATGTTGCCCTTGACGTCCGATACGTGGAGGTCCTGAGCGATGAGCTCGGTACGGTAGCGCGCGGAAGTGAGGGGCGTCGAGTTCTGGTAGAGGAGGTCGACTTGCTCGAGCGAGAGCCCCTTGGTTTCAGGGATGCAGAAATACGTGAAGATGAAGCAACCCGCGCAAGTCGAACCCCAGATGAAGAAGACCTTGACACCGAGGCCGGCATTTCCGGGCCCTTCGTTGACGAGGTATGGAGTGGCATAACCAATGGCGAAGTTCCAAAGCCTATAGGAATGGTATCAGCTCCATGTCGAAGAAAGGCGTGGAGAAGCTTACCAGTTCGACGCGACGGAGAGCGACATGGCCTTCGCACGGATCGCAAGCGGGAAGATCTCGCCGGTGATGACCCAAGCGATGGGACCCCAGGTGGAAGCGAAGCCAGCGATGTAGATGCAGACGAGAGCGATGAGCGCCTTCTGTCCGGACTTGTCCTCGACGGAGATGGTGACACCGATGATGGCAACGAGGAACTCGCAAATGCACATGAGGGCTGCACCCCAAAGGAGGAGCGAACGACGGCCGAAACGCTCAACACCCCACATGCCAGGGAGGGTCATGAACACGTTCACGATGCTGGTGGCGATCGTGATAAGGAAGGGATCCGCGATACCGGCGTTCTTGAAGAACGTCGTGCCGTCTGCGCGCAAAAGGGCGTGATAAGCATCGCAGCCTCCACAAAAGGGATGAGGACTTACAGTAGAAGATGAAGTTGATGCCGGTCAGTTGCTGCCACGCCTGGATGAAGATACCGGAGAGGGTACGGAGGGCGATCTTGTTGTGGGTGAACTTGAAGCAGTCAAGGTAGGAGCTCTCGCCGAGCTCCTGCTCCTCCTTGAGGGCGATGCGGATGTCGTTAAGCTCAGTCTCGACTTCGGGATCCTGAGGGTCGAGAGATGTGAGACGAGAGAGAGCCTTGGCCGCTGCCTTGTCCTTGCCCCTCTTGATCAACCAACGGGGAGACTGCAAAGATGCGTCAGGCATGTCGCTACAAATGCCGAAGAGAAAAGAAGCATACCTCGGGGAGATACGACATTCCGGCGCAGAGGACGAACGCCCAGATAAACTGGACACCAATAGAGATCTGCCATGCTGAGTGATTCTGGCGATCCTTGGTAGCGTTGTTGATGACGGCGGCGAGAAGAAGACCGATGGTGATGGCCCACTGGTAGCCGGAGACGACGGCACCACGGATCCACTTGGGGGAGCATTCGGACTGATACATCGGGATGAGGGTGGAAACGAGGCCGACACCGAGACCAGCGAATACACGGCCGACGACAAAGGTTGCCAGATTGTTAGCACCGGTCTGGAGGGCGATGCCGACGGAGAAGACCAAGCAGGAGCACATGATACCGAGGCGACGACCGAGGATATCGGCAGCGGGGGCGCCGAGAAGAGCACCTGGACATGATGGATGAGAAGGATGAAGAGACGGTGTGAGTTACGAAAAGACATACCGAAGAAGGTGCCGGCAGAAAGGATGGAGACTACGAGCGACTCGCGGTTGGAGGGCAGGAAGAACCCAATAGGGTGGTCATCGGTGACTGCAGTGGCGACACCGAACGTCCGTAGCCAGTCGTCCATCTGAATGATACCGGAGATGGTGCCGGTGTCGTAACCGAAGAGGATACCACCAAAGGCTGCAAAGGCAGTCATGAGGATGCCCGCGAGCTTGCTCTTTGGGGCGGAGGCACCGATGCCCTCGCCTGTTGCTGCAGGACCGCCGGCCATGATGATAAAGACGCGTTAGCGGAGAGCGGGGAAGAACGCGTGGGGTTTGTACGGGGGGATGTGGGGAAGAACAGAACCACGAGGAAGGACGGAGGGAGGGGGCAGCATTTTATATGCGAGAGATGGGCCGGAGGATGGGGAGAGGGCGAGAGTGATCCAAGTCCGCATGCCCAAATCGGGCAGACCACCCATGCGGCGCCCATCAGCGAAATCTGATCTGCCCCGCCCAGGCACGCGGTGTCCCATCCTTGCCTTTTTTGGCACACGGGCGTCTCTCTACCCCGCGTCCTGCGACGAGCTCGAGTCGTTCCCCCTCTGGATTCCATTCCCACTCCCGCCTCTGCATGCCCAGAGGCAGAGATCATGCATGGTCATGTCGGTTTGCAGCTGTCTGCAACACTCGGAACAAACATGCAGCGCGCGCATTGGCCAACGCTCGCTCACATGACCGGTGCCTGTCTGGCGCCCGCCCGACAAGGCCGCGATCGGGTGGACGCTGGACTGCTCCTCCCCGTCTCTCGACCTCCGAGCCTCGTGAAACTGCACACACCAGTACAGTGCTCTGGGCACGCACACCTCAGGCGAACCGAGAGACTCGTTGATAGAGTGCGATTGCCAAGGACGACCCCGCCGCTGCCGCCTCCCGCTGTCGCCCTCTGTCGAGGCGCCCTGCGGGGATGGGTTCACCCCGCGATCGCGCCTCGCAAGGGTTGTGTTCCGGCGTGCCGACTGCCTGCATTCCGATTAGCCGCACCAGACGGGGGGCGGGCGATGGCAACCACGCCTCGTCTACGGCTGGATCCCGGATCCCGGACTCGACTCCAGGGCCCACTCGCACTTGGTGGCTTTCACCCGCCGGATGAGAGAGTGTGCGGGTGTGGTGGCGCCCGTGTGGCTTGCTGCATGCTGCCCAGTGCATGCGCGTACGAACTCGCTCGCACTGCCCCGCGGAACCTGAGCGAGAAATAGACCGGGGCCGGAGCATGCTGGTGTGTCGGAGGTTTCGCTTGCGTCGCCCGACGAGTCGTATGCACCATGGATGATTGGAAGACGCGGCGGTTTTTTTTCTTACCCCGTCTCTGAGAGCGGATCCAGCACGACTCGAGTCTCGGAACTCGACCGTCCTGGCTCCTGGCTCCCGCACCATCACAAGCAGTTACTGTTACGGATGTGACACAGGCGGACGTTCAGTCTCTCTCTCTCTCTGCATTGCTTCTCGCCATGTACGCATGCGCGAGGCGATCGGCGGCACCGGCGGGGTTTACGCACAAATGTTGAGCACCAATTAAAATGGGCACACACAAGCTCCGAGTCCTCCTCCGACATATTCCCAGTAACCGGAATGGTATCCCCACACAACCAACCCCTGTCGTTGACCCCTCTCGCTGTGCCCGGAGCCGTGCTCGTAGCACACCCAGGGGCCACGACGCCGTGCCAGTGCCACAATGTGCCCGCTCTTTCCCACTCCCAAACAAATTACTTGACAGACAACAACTTGTGGCAAAGCGGATATGTCCCGCTCCCCGAATATTAATGGCAGTCTAAACAGGCACACAACGCCCGTCAGAGCCCGCTCGTTCGCTCTCCCCCTGCGTCCATGTACACCTACCATGAATCGTCCTGGATGAGTGTCCAACCGACGCCACGACATTATCATACCTCCCCCTGCCCGCGTGCATCCGCCCATATGTCCTGAACGGTGCACCCGCCCACTGCGCTGTCAGCCCCGCTCGTCGCGCCCGCCCCACCCCGCCAATTATGCGTCCCTTGAAATCTTTTTGCCAACACTGCCCCGCGCCCGAGTCCCGACCCACTCGAATCGTGCCCACCCCGCACGCACAGGGCCACACCCGATTGATGGCCCCGCAATGCCGACCCTGCAATTTTCAAATGCTCCCCATGGGAAGGAAGCTGCGCCGCGCAAAGGGCGCGACGTCGCCCCCCTTTTGGGTGCGCTGGCTCGCCCACTCCTATCGCGTCCATCGTCCCGAACTTTTCAGGCCGTCCCGCCCTCCTCCTCCTCCTCCCTTCCCCTCACTCGTTCCCCACACCGCGGTCGCGATCAATCGCGCTACAGGTCCGACACGCGCCCCTGCCCACTTCTTCACGCTCACACCCTGATCCTCCCATGGCCAAATCTGGCCAAATGTGCAAGTCCATGAAATTTCCAGGCCTTCCTGTGTACACGTACGAGACCGAGATTGTGGGCCCTCTGATGCCCCAGACGTTCCCCGCGCTCCCCGCACCGTTCCAACGAGAATGTGCCCGGAGCCTGGGCTGGGGGGAGCCCTTACTCTCCAGATCGAGGGGAGGGGTTTGTCACCTCAGGTCTTCCCCGGTGCACTCAGCGCGGCGTGTGCACAATCCCAACTACGCGGGGCAGCGGGCGGTGTCCGACACCCCTTCACCTCTCAATCGTCGAATAGTATCATGTGGATGTTCCGCCGCCTGTTTTAATATTATGACATACCCGCTGGCGTCCGTCCTGCGGTGACCATATTCAACGGCAATCCCGTACCTCAGGGACATGACAATGATCCGCGACGGGACTCGGATGTGCCATACTTACCGTCCGTTCTGCATCACAGTAATGCAGATGGCGGGGCAGGTACGCGCGCAGAAGCACGGCCCACGGTTGTGGACGGTCGACTGGCAAGCTTTGGCAGAGCGCGCAGCCCTTTGCATGATCGATATCTTTCGGGGCCATTCAGTCGCAGTCTCCCTCTCTCCGGATCCGTGCTCGCGCATCTGATTCTTGCACGACGTCCCAACTGCCCACTCCCAGCCTCCAGGGCACCACTCACGCTCGCATCTGGATACTTACTGTTGCCGCTCCGTGGCATTCGGGGCAGCGATGCTTGAACAGCACGTTTGCCCGCCCGAACGTGGGATATTACTAGGCAGGTTGCTCATCGCGACCCGGGTCAGCGTGAACAAGGCGTAACGCGTTCCTTCCAGGGCGCATCCTCTCTTCAGTCCGCAGCCGGGCAGCTAAACATCCGTTGCGTCTGACTTCTGTGATCGCGTTGGGTTCTACGCCTTATGCGCGCACAGAGCACGCCCCTTGGAGGATCGTACCTGCCGCCTCAAGCTCCCCAGAGCTCCCCTCCGTCCCAAGTCTTACCATTTCTAGCATGTGCCTCCAGAATCTCGCCCGCCGGCTCCTACAGAGTCTAGCGTCCCGCCGCGCCGATCCTTAGCATGTATACGGCGATCCCCCGCGCGTGCACAGGGTCTGCATGTCGCCGCGCACGCCTCGCTGCGCACGAGAACGACTCGCCGTGCACATCCCACGACGTCGCGCGCCCGCACCCCTGTCATCAGGCACGCCCGCGCGCCCTCTCACCAGGACCAGAGGTCACGCACCCCGCGCAGCTGTCGGTTGGTCTGACTCCCTGCTCGAGTAAGCGTCAGAAATTTACGCCCATCCGCACGCGAGCGCGCGATCCTGCGCGATCACGCTCAGGATCCAGAGTACTCCGGACGTCTCACCCGGGACCGATCGCACGTGTTACTTTCTTTCGTTTTTCCTCGTCGCTCGTCGGGTTTAGTGCGATCTCGTGCATCTGCATCACACCGGCTCATCTGATGATTTTCTTCGTTTGAGCTCCAGGTTGGTCATCCCCGCCGAGAATCCCAGTCCGAGATGCGAATGATTACCCCAGTGGGGGCCTCGTGCGGGGTGCGGGGAGACTGAATCCGGAGCGCTGGCCGAGCCCGTTCGGTGGCCTCGATGGTCCTCTCTGCCAGGCTGCAGATGTTCAGAGGGCTGGCGCGCCTAGCCTCCCCCCCGGCGCAGCTGGGTCGAGCACCTATGCGAGGTATGCGTAGCGTGCATCGCTACAGCGCCGCTGTATCCCACTGCACGAAAACAAAATTGTTTCGGAACCATCCTCCAACACTCCAGCCACCGCTTGCGGCGAGCCATCCGTCATCCGCATCGGTCCCGCTCCTGTTTCGACCGCGAGTTGGCGCATGCTGGAACACCACGGTATGGAGCAGTCTTAGACAACCGTGTAGGTTACTGATCACACCAAGGTCCACCGCCATCATATGCCCCTGTGCACCCCTCACGCGCACATCTCACATGTGCACTTGGAGGCACTTGGTCGTTTCTACCGTCTCTAAACCGTGTTTTGCTACCAGCCTACCTCTACAAGGGAAATGCTAGCCCGATACTGACCACCCTCGAACTCAGTGCGGCAAGTGCATAGTACCGCTCAGTCGCAGGGATGCCCCACTCACTCTCTGCAAGCCTCCGCCAGACCGCCTCCCGCGGCAGATTGCTGACGGTCCCCGCCCCCCTCCCGGCTCCCACAAGGGACCGAACACACAAACAAGCTTTCCTCGATCTCGCCGATCGTCCGGCAGCGCACAACCACAGGGAAACCCACGCTTAGCCGACCCTCGAGGGCTTGCAACAGCGGCACCACCGCGGCATCCCAAACCGCCCTCGCACCCAGCAGGTGCAGCACCGCCGCGGTGCCTTCTCTCGCGGTCAGCTGCCCGCGTTGGCGACGACGGGCAGCTAGACCTGAAACAGGCTGGACGGTTGTCGACCGGCGCGGCGGGGACGACCGAGGGCTCAGGCAACCGCCATCGCCCCGCAATCAATTGGCTTGGGGCGGTCGGGGCCGGCGAATTAATGTTGTGATCACTGGAAGGGGGCGTCATGTGGCCAGCGTGCCGTGCATGGATCGTGGGTGTCTGCCGGTCAGCCCGTGTAACAAGAGGTGGACGATTCAGAGCTCGGCGAGGCAACGTCCTTGCACGGCAAGAAGGTATGACATGGTGCGCGCTTCCTCCGTTGTATGTGCATGAGCGCACCCTATCTCAAGTGACTGTAGATGAGTCGCCTGTACCGGCAGTAAATGTGTGGCCAATGCACCGCTTCATCTGTTTGTACGCCGCCGGCGAAATCTCGCACCTTTTAGCTGACATGTCCGAAGTACGAACGGGTCGAGGATCGCACACCGCAATTCATTCTGATCACCGTTCTCTCGCCCTCTAGCCGCGGTACATATTATCCTCGAGATAAAGTACGTCCCAATTGTCCGGGCTCGGAAGCAGAACGGAGGGACGGAAGGGCGAAAGGCGATCGCGCATGCGAGACCGAAAGAATCACATTCTCCATATTGTACAGCTGCTACAGGCCGCGGGGCCAACATTCGCTTCCAATACACGCTTACTCTCGCTCCTATACGCGCTACTTACACGTCCAATGCTCCCGCGACGATCACCGTTCAAACAGGCCTTCCAAGATCGCCTTCACGCCCCACGCGCCCGGGTCGGGCACCCGCTCCTCCCTGAGCCGGTCACCTTCCACATACGCGCTCCGGCCCGCCTTGGCCTCCAGGTCGCGCGTGTTCAGCGCCGCCTCTCCTGCGGCCTTCGCCGCGACGACGACGTGCTTGCCCTTCGCGGTGACGAGCGCGTCGATGAACGTCGCGAGCGGGTCCACCAGTGTGCGTGACGGCGGGCGCGCACGCGTGTACGTGTACAGCTTCCTGAGTGCCGAGCCCAATGCCTCGGCCCAGAGGGCGTGCGAGATCGTCTGCGCCCCTGCGTGGTGCGTCTGCAGGCCCTGCGCGAGGGCAGAGAAGAAGATCCTGTGTAGCACGCGCGAGGCGAGTAAGAAAGAGATCTGGGCGTCGGTGGACGTGCGCCAACGCAAGGGTCCGGAAAGGAATCACGCACGAATACAGCGCGCCGCTGGTGCCGCCCATTTCCTCTTCTGCGACTTGCGCAATGGCGATTACCGATCGCACGACGTTGTCGCCCGAGATCCGTCCCTCCTTCAGACCCTTGAGAACGGCTGCGCGCAGGACCCGAACAAGCACACCGGCGGCGATCAGCAAACGAACCTATTGTTCTCAGGGCGGAGCCAACGCTTACCGGACGCGCCAGCCTTCAGCGTCAGGCCGCAGTCACCGTCTCCCGCAATGTTGTCCATGCGCGTGATTTCGGGCTCCGCGTCAATGAGGGCGTGGCACGCACGCTCAATGGCCGCGTTGAACGCCTGGGTGTCCTCAGCGTGCAGCAAGACGAGGTCGCCCTTCCCGACTGCACTCTCCTGCCTCTTCGCGCCGGAAGCGATCTGGTCGGCGCGCGGCGGTGTCGTTCCAGAAGCCCACTTCCATCCGGGAACGTTCGCGGGCTCGTCGAGGAGCGAAAGGACCAAGGAAGCATCGGGAGCCTCTGATTTGGGATCGGAGGGGGAAGGGAGGAGCAGAGTTGTGATGGAGAAACCGGACATGTTCAGACTCGTCTGCGTGCTCGTCAGCAAGTACATCACATTACCGGTTGCGAACGACAGAACATACCATGAACGTCCCAGCGAGCACCCGCTCGACCTTCACACCCTTCGCCTCCAGAACGCGTCGAGCCTCGGCGACGACACCCGGCAGCTCAAGCTCGCTAACACCGCCGAGATTGTTCACCAAAAGAACGACGCGATCGGTTCCGTCATTCTTAAATGGGATGAATGAACGCTCTGGATCGGTTGTCACCGTCAAGAAATCCACGAGCTGGGGAAGGAGGTCCTTCAAGGCTGGTACGGGCGACACACGGCGGTTACCGGGCTCGTTGTGGATACCCATTCCGATCTCGATCTCAGCGGGTCCAAGATGAGATGGTCCTGCAGCAGTTCCCGGAACCTGATCCAACACGTCTGCGTGTCAGCGACCATTGTCGACCGGAACAAGGGAGAAACGAACATGACAATGCTCCAAGCCGACGCCGATGGTCCCTACGCGCGATGCAACCCATTCTGCAACCGAATATACTTCGTCAAGACTGGCACCACGCCGGGCCAGCGCACCGGCAATCTTGTAGACGAGCACGGTCCCAGCAAGGCCCCTAACATTATGATCAGAGCGGCACATTGGCTACCGTAAGCTGCGAGAACTCGCCTACGACCGACGATCTTCCCTTGCGTCTTGCCGACAGCAACGTCGTCGCCCACGATCACGAACTTTACGCGATCGGCTTTGCCAGGGTGCTGAGCAGCATACTGTTCTTTTGCGAGACCGAAGTTGAGAATATCCCCGGTGTAATTCCTAGATCCACGTCAGACACGTCCTTCGGAAAGTCAGCTAGATAGGGGCGTACTTCACGATGATCACCGTTCTGCCATAACATTGCATCAGAATTCGTTTTCACATTGCACGATGGAGCTGGGTGGTCCGACAAAATACGCACCCCTTCTCATTCTCCACGAGGTCGATGCCTCTGCGCACTTGACTGGAGTTGGGAGAAGCGAAGATGCTGCCGCATACGGCAGCTACATTATAGCCGAAAATTAGATCAGCCGCTCATGTTCTCGCGCTGCATACTTACCAGTAAGAACACCGTCACCTGTGGAACGCCCTCAGCTACCATCGGACACACAAATCACGCATCGACGCTCACCTACAAAGCCAGCGTGGGCAGGCTCATGACCTGATCCGCCTCCGCAGATCAGCGCGACCTTGGATCGATCCTGCGACGAGATATACACGACTACCCATCAAATGCACGCAGTCAACATTGCATCAGATCCGGAGCGCGGTACGTCTGTTGACCTTTGTTCTCCTCATCGAGGGAGAGTTGGGGATTGAGAGTGCATAGTCCCTGGAGCGAATCCACGACCAAGGTCTCTGGATTGTTCAAAAAGTGTTTCGCTGCCGCCATCGTCAGCGGGGACCGACCTCATGCAAACGACATTAGTGACGCACATTGGATAGACATTATGGTGTGGTTATCAAAGCAGGTGGTCAGGCTCAAGACTGACGACCTGCAACCGCAGAGACTGTCGCAGTCGACGCTATATACCTGCGAATTAGACGGAGAGGAAGGCCTTGGATCCGCCACTAACGGTCGCGGCAGGCCGCGCACCCGGATTGAGCTCACGCCTGCCCTGGTGACCTCGAAGACCCCCTGGGCCTCAGCACGACCACCCAGCCACGCTCGGCGGTCCAGACGGGTCCCGATCATATGGCCACGCCCATGATATCATAAATAGAGGCTGAGTTCGTTCAGTACTGGTAAGTCACAACAAAGTAGGTTCCATGAAAGCCAAGGGCCAGAGTGCACCAGGACTCGTTTGTACCACAGCCTGGAGTCATGCTATATCTTCTGGTGTGTTGAGAACGGCCACCCAGACACGCTCCACCGGCGCATCGAACGCGCGCACATAGGTCAACGACTCATGAGTGTAAGGTTACAAAATGCATTGGAGATTACATGGTCGCTTGCCGTTCTACGACATACACATTATCGAGCTCTAGCTACCTACAGCCAGTGTACACTGCGGCCCCACGCATTGTTCGACATCGATGAATCCATCATACCGTTCGCTCGCTCGCTCACTCATCCTCTGTCTCCTTCTTTGCCTCTGCTGCAGTGGGCGGGTCGTCCGACATCTCGTACAGCGCGCTGTCCGTCTCGTCCAACTCGGAATCAATGGGCGTTATCAACGTGTCCGCCCCGTCGTCCTCTTCCGCTGACCCTTCCCGCCGGAACATCGCATTGCGCAGACGCACGGAGTCCTGCGAGAAGTCCTGGCTGGCGTCGTATTCCTCCTCACCCTCGTCAAGCTGGTAGAAGGGCGAGTCGGTGTCGTCGTTCTCCAGGTCCGGCTCCGCGTCCACGGAAGAGGGCGAGCCGTGTGCCATAGGGTCCGGAAGCTCAAGTTCCCCCGCGACGACGGGAAGATCGCCCAGCCCCAGTGAGGACTGCATGACGGGGTCCAGATGTGCTTGGTCGAACGCCGGTGGGCGGTCTTCGAGAGCGATGGATGATGAAACAGGCGAAGTATTTGGCATGGATCTCGGCGTGGGCCACTCCAGAAGAGTGGGAGGCTTGCTCGGCGCTCCAACAGATGAAGAGTCCTCACTGGGGGGTGTTGGAACCTGCGTGACTTCTTCCAGAGCTACCTCGTGCTGGGCTAGTGCTAGTGCGCGGGCCTCCTCGATCTTAACATGGCTCTTACCGCCCAACGGACGACTTGTACGCCGTCGATAGAAGAGCAAATACGCATTCGAGTTCTATAGGAGAGGTCAGTCGCAAGGATCGCATAAGATTGATGTACACTTACCACTGCCGCTTCCGGCCTGGACTCGGACACATACGAGTCGTCGAAGTGGTACCACTTGCCCGTGACGTGGTTCAATGCGTACGCACGGTAGTGCCCTCCACCCAATCCGCCCAAGTGTTCGTCGACACCGTAGAGGTCGTACACAAGCGGTTCGTCCAAGTCGGTCAAGCCCAGTGACTTGACATCGGTCCCTGAGTCCCGTAGCCTCTTCCCCACCAGACGCTCGCCCACCATCTCTGTGAGGTCGAGGCCTTCGATCGGAAAGTCAACGAACGTGTCGATCTTGTCTCGCAGCATGCGGCTGTTGCTGAACCGCTTCAGGTGAACGACCAGTACGTCCGGCACCTTCCACAAGTCGAAGCGCTTCGTCGCCTGCTGGTGCTTCTTGCAGCTTGGGCAGTACCACAGGTCGTCCTCACCAAGCTTCTCCTCCTTCGTAAACTCGTCGAGGCAATCCTGCAACGTGATGCCCTTCTGCTTCTGGGATGATGCGGCCTTGCGTGAAGCCGCCAGCTCAGGGTGCAAGTACTCGTCCCACCGGTTCCACAGCGCGTATTCCCACTGGTTACGCTCGTCGCCGAAGTAGAACGACTTGACCCCATCGTCGAACTCGATGAAGAACGCATCGTTCGGGCGCAACAAGACCTCATCCTTGGAGGATGAGCGCTGCTCGAGGGTCTCGTACCGGCCGTGGCTGGAGCCGAAGGTGTTGTAGCCAACGCCGTACGGGTGTTCACCTTTCTGGATGCGGATCGTGAAGAGATCGTGCTTGATGCCAATCCTCCGCGGTACGCTGCTGTCGAGAACCATGTCGTCGTCCTCATCTGTCTCGCGGACTACGGCCGCCTTCTCGTCGGCGATGTCGCCCTCCTCGGGGATGATCTCCTCCACAGTCACGACCTCGCCGTTCTCCTTGATCTCAATGACAGAGTCGACGACTGGAGCGCTGGACAAGGGGATGCGCACGGGTTCCATGTCGTCAGCTGGACCTGCCTCCCAAGTGAACAGGTCGCGCGCCTGGACAGTCCAGCGCTGCAAGCGAGACGCGATGGCGTCGTAGATCGCATCGGGATCCTTTGCTTGTGTGTGGTCCAGGACTACGAAGAAGGGATAGCCAAAACAGTTGATACCGCCCCTGCTCGGCCGCATTGTCAACGGAACGTTCTCGCAGGGGAATACAGGTACGATGAAGGGGTCCTCAGGCTGGGGCTTATAAGTTCTGCTCTGCTGAGAGTTGCAAGGAAGCTCGAAGCACACAATGACGTCGTTGTCCGACATATCTTCACAGAGGATTGTGTCATCGAGGTTTTTGTAAAACTGATTGTTGAAGACTTCGAGCGTAAGGAGCTGTCGTGCATAGTATTCAGTCATTTCGTGAGCATCATTGCGAGCACTGTCATGATGGATTTAGCTTACATTGTTCGGCTCAGCACCCATCCAACGTCCCAAAAGGTGGCGTACATCCTTGAAAGTCGAATTCCGATTCAACTCTACTGGTACCTGGTCAGACCGGTCAATACATAATCAGACATCCGCGCGCGGACTCCGTACCCGGATGTGAGGCATTTCCAGGTCCCAAGGAATATAGAGTACATTATGGTGCCATTTCTTCTGGACTGGCAAGGGAAGCGTGAGGTACATGAAGGGGTCGAAAGTGATCGACACCTATCGTCTGAGTTAATAGCGGAACGGGGAGTTTAGTCATCTGGCATACCTTCGAGCACTCAGGACACACTAACGTGCTCTGGTACTGACCCTGGAACAGGTCAACGACGACGCTGTCATTTCGCTTCATATACCCCTCCCATGAAGTGTTCGCAAGCTGGATGAGCTCCCTGTCGCCGCCGCCCTCCCAATCAGGCTTCTCCACATATGGCTTCTTGAGCACACGGTTCAGATCCTCATGGAGGCCGTCAAGGAGGAACGCGACGAGCTCCTGGGAGTCATGCTGCTGGTACCCACTGAACTGCGGCGCGAAACGTTGCAGAGTCTGCTTGAATTCACGGGGCGTGTATGAGGACATGGACGATTCAGGATCCCAGATCCGCGACATGAGGGCGCCAAAAGCTTGCGCGACCGCGCCGTGCATTCCAAGCGGATTATCCGGGTTGAGCTCCCTCTGAAAGACTCCAGTAAGGAAGTAGTCCATAAGCTCAGTGGTGTGGGCCAAGCATTGGATAGCGGAATTCATGAAGCAAGTGTTACCCCTTTGTAAGTGTGAGTTCACGTACAAGATCGTCAAAAAAGCAGCTTACATGTTACCGAGACCAAGCGTACCCGGGTCGCGTTGCACTTTGATTCGGCCCGAAGGACCAGCCTTATTTGCAGGAACGACGGGAGTGGACTTGAATGTTGTTGCAGTAGAGGTGTTGATTACAGGCGGGGCTTTCTGTTGCACCTGCGTGAAGAAATCCGGTCCGGAATTGAAGACGTAACGCGATAGTGTGGGTGGCGGTGGTGGTGGTGGCGGCGGCGGGGTAGACGGGATGGGGACACCGTCAGATGATGACATGACCTCCGAGGCGTCGAGTAACCATGTGCCATCGTCGGCCAGCTCTACCACGAATACTTCGCTAGAGTCTACAAGTTCGTCTCCCACCGTCTTGTCATCGTCTTCGAAGAGAACCGCGCCACATGTGCGCAAGATGTCAGCAAGGAAAAACAGTTGGTCGGTGGACGCCTCTGAGGATATCTTCCACACACGGAATTGATCTAAAGCAGCTTTCTGAGGGTGCACGGCTTTAGCAAATGCCATGCGCGCGTCGCGTATTTTGTCTGTTGAAGAGACTGTAACGTCTTTCGCCGGCAAGGATTGACCAGGGATGCTGCTAAGAGTGAGGAGGTGAACCTTGAAGGATGGCGGGCGTAACTCTAGTACAGGCTCTTGCAAGATCCCGCGCACAATGACCCTGCGCTGTAGCGGAGCTGTTGGTTCACCGTACCTGTAATACAACCACGACATAGCGTCAATGAAGAGCGAAAGGGTGGGACACGTTCGAGCCATGGTCATCGAGCTTCAGCGCACCGGGACATATGTAGAGCATGCAGCGTGCCAATGCTGTGGACATCCTGGCAAGGCGTGCATCCGGCCCCTTGGCTTGTAGAGGACAGCGTTGCGCAGGACCGCAGCGAGCCCAGCACCCATATTACACTCTGAGTTCGGGTGGCGGGATGTGTGCATGTCCGTGTTGGCACAAAGTTCGCCACACAGACATATTCTCCTACAGCATCAAATAAAATGCCAGACATACCACTCTTTAAGCCTCTCCCAGACCTCCTCGGGAACGAACTCGCAATCAACGTGCTCGATCAGGTCGGATGTGACCTGCCCTCGCTGATCGCAAAGTGGCGTGTTGTCCACCGGGCCTAAGTCTTTCTCTTCCACACGGCCCTCCTTGTCTTCTTCCCCAGTCATAGCCTTCTTCCACCTGGAATACCACCTTCTGTTCACGATATACCACGTCTCTCCCGCTTGCATGGGCTTCTTGAGCGCATTCTCCATAAATGACAGTTTCTGCGCACAGGACAACGCCGCTACGGTAGGAGATGCTACGACCTGTCCGTGGTCGTCGCCTTGTTCAGCCATATACGCGTCAATTTCGCCGTTATGATCTTGCAGCGACAGGCCAAGAACGTCATTAGACTGAAAGGACTGAGGGTCTTGCGATGCGGAACGTTTGGGTGAGGACGAAGAGGCGTCTGATTGCATGGATGGTGAGCGTTGTCTCTTGCGACTGTTCGTCGTGTCCTGCGCGATAGATGAAGGCGAGCTCGATGACGATGGCGGCGTCAGCATAGCATTAGTGGTTGTGCAGAGTGAAAGTACAAAATCAAGAGAAGCCCTGGCAAAGCCCCAACTGGCCGCGTATACGCAAGAAGCGCCCAATATCCAGGCGCTTGCCACTCGCTTTCAGTGAGACTCTGCCTGTTTTATGACAAAGGGTCCCGACATACTTAGGCCGTTGTCGCCTAGGATCGATTCACGAAACCCCCAACCCGTGGGGATAATAGGAGAACGCCCGCACAGCGTGACATTACAAAATAAATCACAAATGTTCGATAAATCTCTTTATGACCCCCGCAAGCTCGTTATCCACATCGGTAAGCGTCGTCTCCTTCCGCGATATCTCCATGTATGCTTCACCGTCTATCGCCTGTCCATCTGCGGTGGTGCCTAGGTTGTGCTTCCCGATGTACCAGTGCTGGGGGTTCTGACCGCGCGAGAAGACTTCGAGAACGTCATGGTCGCTAGACAACGAATGGGTGCGTGAGCTTGCGTGAATTCGATAACGGCGTTTTTGTAAGCTTGCCTTCGAAGTAGCTTCTGCGCATCGTACAGATGCTCCGACCGAGAGATAAAACCCGCGGATGACGTTGTTGTATACTCGCCTGTGGCAATGATGTACCGGTCCTTCGGCTGCAGTATCTTTGCTGCAGAAGGAATTATCTCTTCATTGACTCTGTAGGGACAATCAGATCATGTACAAATTGTGTGTAGAACCGCGAAACATACCGGGCGTTCTTTTCAACCATTACCTTACGGAGACTCTCAATGAGCCCTGCAGCATCATCAGCAAGTTGCTCAACATCAAGTGTGTGATCCATGTCCACAACAACCGCCACAGTACATTCCTCTCGCTGGTAGATGTTCAGTGGTAAGGGGGGTGCCGATGATAGAGTGTATCGTACCGTGATGTGCAAAACACGCCTCCTTTCTGTAGCGAGCGACTCGGTAGGGTTGGCAAGATAGACAACCGAACGAAGGAACGTAGGAGTGGCTCGTGAAGTAGTTGTCACCATCGGTTCAAGCGATGCATGTGGGCTGTCCAATGCAAGCTCAACGGCGTCGCCGTTGCCCTGTACCGGGGATGCACCCGACTCAACGGGGGATATGCTCCCCGCTACATCTCGGTTGCTGGACTCCCCTAGTTGAGAACTCCTCGAGAGAGCCGATGGTGTTGGTGACGCAGCGCGAGTATAAGAGCCCATACTCTCCGTAGATATAGCCTCTAGCAGTGAAGCGGTATCGACATCAAGGGTCTCCTTCTTCTTACCCACTATCGCGGCATCGAGTTTGAGTCCAGAGTCGCTGGTGGGTACGATACTCTCCACTGCGGGCGCCGGCGGTGCTTGAAGGGACGAAGATGGCCTCAAGCCAACAGGAGATCTCCCGAAAGTGAGATAACCTGGCCAATTCCATTTGAAGCTCTTCGGATCCAAAGTCAAGTTCATAACGGGCAAAGTCGGCATAGCAAGCAAGCTTGCTGTGATGCCCGCGCCGGCAGCAGGGAAGTTCTCCTGTTTAACACTCCTAGTGGATGCCGAGGTGGCAGAATTACTAGGAAGGATAGGAGGAGTTGGCGATATACCAGGTCCAGGAGCATTGTTTCGAGGAACCGGAGTAGGCGGCGGCGGGACACGTGACAAGACATAGTGGACCAGAGCAGGAGGGTATCGAGGGTTTCGAGGAGGTATCACGTAAGGGGGTATGAGGGCAAAGGCAAGGCAATCTTGAGGTAATTTGGAGGTGAACGATTCCAATAGCGGCGTCAGTGTAAAATGTGAAGGGTGCAGCGGTACGCCTAATTCTCTTGAGACCAAGATCGGCTGTGAAGAGGTCGAACCACACACCAAGATGAGTGCCAAAATCCTCGTCATCTAAGTCCCATTTCCACGCCCAGATTGTGAAGAAACGCTCTAGTTGCAACTCTAATGCCTCTTGGCCAAGCTTGGACAACACTGAAGTAAACGAGCCGTGGAGAAGCTGAGATATGATAAACAAAATGGTTAAAACCCGATGCAAGCCATGATGACAGACCTTAAATCCCTCGTATCCGCGTTGAAAATGAGTTCGTAAAGCCTCATCGTGAACCGAGCCATCGTGGTAGTCGTACTGAACCGTAGCACGGGGAGCTTGCGCCTTCTCTTTCTCCTTGCCCTTCGTTTTGCCCTTGGGAGCTTCTTTAGGTCCACTTTGGGAATGAGAAGGCCTCGGTGTTTTGGCAACCTCGTAGCACTGAAAAGGATATTAGAATCTTGAATACAATACAGGTATACTAGTATGAGCAAGTAGCCGGTATATTCCGTCTTGTTGAGACTGTGAATATATGACCCGCGTATATAAACGGTGTCTAGCACTAGGAGCACCACTACTCACAGCATGTATCCAATAGTTCGGTTCAGGAGACAGCATAACCATGCGCCTCGTTTGCGAATGTACGTTCTCGCAGGGTACGCCCGCGTCGAACATTCTGGTGCGCCAGAGTTGTAGTTAACACCACATCCTCCACTGTTTGCGTTTAGCACGTACACTCACTCTGAGAAATTCACTAATGCTTTCGCGAGGCCGACTTGCCGGAGGACCTTGTCGCGCGAGACCGCATGCTCGCGCGCGGTGTGGAACAGGATATGTGCCACTTCCTCTGCATCTTCGTCGTCCGGGTCGGATAGTTTTGGTTTCAGCGTTGGGTTGTATATTGTGAGATAAAGCAAGGATGGCGGTATTCTGCTCATGAAGACGCAAAGCTAAGCCTGAGCTTGACAGCGACCGTGGACCGTGGAGGTTCTCGGGTACGAGGCTCGGAGTTGACGCGCTTGGGCTGGTACAGGGGCGTAACCGTATTGGGCGATGGAGATGGGCACGCTCCTTGGACTCGGAACTAGATCACCTCATCTCCTCCTGCAACCACCACCATGGACTCTCCCTCAACTTCTGCAGCCGCCCTCAAGCTCGAAATTGAACGCCTCAAAGGTCAGCCACTCAATCGGTGCATGTCGTATCGCATTCATACTTCATTTACAGGTGCGATCAACCGCCATAAATCTGGAGACCCAGTCATTCGTCCTCAGGCCCCCATCTCAACTCTTGTCAAACCCCGAAACAATGTCTACGTTAACCCCAACTATAAGCCCGCCGTCAACAATCTACGCCCTCCTATCCCCGCCGCCGTTCAACCCAGACCGGCTCCCCGGCCGCCCCCCAGCTTGCCTGCAGAGAAGCGTGACGTCGTTATAGGCGGTGTCGCCTTCGAGTCATCGGGGCGGTCACTGGTTCGAAAGGATCGTGAGTATTGTAACCTTTTCACCCCGTGGACGATGGCTGCGCTGTTTGTTCGCCCTTGCAGATACGCCCAATTCGGCGGAGTCAGCCTGGTCTCCCATGTTACTCAATTAGCGAGTAACCTCGCGAAAGCAGTAGCAAGGATTGCAGGACTGATATCCGCCGTCGGGCTCGTATTTAACGGGTGGCTCTCAGTCGTTTGCCATCGTACGCGGAATACCCGGTGTGTATCACTAAGCAAAGCGACAGTGCCCAAGCCTGCCCTCAAAGCGCCCATTGCCATAATCGCAAGGCCGGCGTCCCGACCTACAATTCCGCGTCATCCATTTGTTAGGAATAAGGCTGGGACGTTACTCAATGGCAATCGAACATATAAGCCCAAGACATCCGGAAGAGGTCGCCCCATGAATCGCAACATGACCCTGGACAACACCCGGAGGCCATACCAGTTTGTCTCATTGCCTCAAACTTTGTGTCTATAACATTCACATCATCAACAGGTCTCGTCGTCTGCTGGCGAAGAAGGCCAAATACTCTGACAAACCCTGCCCGCGCTTCACCTCAACAGGTACATCGTCTTGCTTCCTTTGATGATATCTCTCACGCACCACCAATCTTCTGACCTCTACGCTCACCCTGCCTCAGGGTCATGCAACCGGGGTCTAACATGCTTGTACCAGCATGACCCGAACAAGATAGCCATATGTTGGGCATTCCTCCAGGGTAATTGCCCGCATTCGGCAGAGACATGCGCGCTCTCGCACGATCCCACGCCTGAACGCACGCCCCTATGCGTGCACTTCGCCAACAACGGCCGCTGTACGCGTGTCAACTGCCCTTTCCCGCACGTCCACGTTGGTCCCCGCGAGGGGATATGCCGCGATTTCGCCGTTCTCGGCTACTGCGAAAGGGGACTCGACTGTGTCAAGCAGCACGTTCGCGAGTGCCCTGACTTTGCGGAGAAGGGCCAATGCTCGATCAAGGGGTGCAAGCTCCCGCACGTCATTCGCGCGAACCGCACCCGCAAGGTCGCACCCTCGGCTTCCAACCCGTCCGTTACGACCTCCATCCCTGCTGGGCCTTTGGCGGCTGCCTCTTCCTCGACTGGGTCTGATTCTGCTCATGGTACTCATGGTGCGTCCAGCTCTCGACAGGTTACGGCAGAGGAAGGACAGCTCGGGGACGAGTTCATTTCTCTCACTTTCCACGAGAGTGAGAGTGAGGAGAGCGATGAAGATGCAGAAGATGGTGACGACACAGAAGAGGATGAAGAGGGCGATGAGCCCCACAGCGAGGATGCTGAGATAGAAGACATTCACGAGTAGCATCAGCTTGTGTTGATTGTAATCCGCCTCGGTTCTTGTGCACGTTCAGTCGTAATGGAAGCAAATTTTGCATGGACACACAAGCTCGGGGGTCCGGTCCGCGCAGTCGAACACATGGTCGTGGTAGAATACAATGGCGGCATGAGTTTGCATTTGTGGTGCTCATAGCGTGGAGCATATATATGCGTGAAGGACAAAGAAAAACAGAGCATGGAACGCGAGTCGACAAGATTACGCCTCCGTGATCTCCCGGAGCCGACGTACGGTGCTACAACAGTAAGTTAGACTGGGGATTCCAACGTCGGAGGATCCGAGAAGACGCACCTGCGAACGGTCGCAGCCGCCGTTGTCGAAACAGTCCACGCACCACCAGCAATGACCTTCTTGCACGAGTTGCACTTCCAGATACCGACAGCTTGACGCTTTACAGAGTCCTACAGTTCGTGAATCGTGATGAGTCTCAAATTCGAATGAGTATGGCCTTATAGACTTGCTGACCTTGCCGCAGAATGTGCAAGTGTAACGAGCGTGCTGGGTGATCTCCATCTGCACGAGCGCACAATTAGCGAATGTAGTTATTAACAAGTCGTACTTCACACGTACCTTTTTGACCTGCTTACGCAGGGAAGCACCGTAACGCTAGAGTCCATCCAAGTTAGCCCATACGGAGTGGATACTTCCCGCATCACGATGCGTTGTGGTTCAAGGTGGATGAACTCACAGTACCGTACTTGCCGGTAACGCCAACCTTGCGAGTACGCTTTGTCTGCAATTAGTTCAGTAAGCCGTCCTACAGCATTCGGAATGTCATAGGTACACACCATCTTGATATATTTGCTGTCGGGGGCGTTGAGTACGGCGGCGTGCTTGCTTCGAGGATACACAAAGTAAGCCAGGACAAATCGGGATGCTGCTGTATAGTACCAACAGCCACAATATGCTTACATAACGTATGTGCGCTTAGTACACAGATCGCCTATTTCCCGGCGTCTAATTACCGCGATCCTCGTTGTCAGTCGTTGATGTCTTAGCAGGTCTTAGCCCTTCAGCTGTACTCACAATGTGCCGTTCGCGCTCCCTCTGGAATCTTTGCTATAAATCGAGAGCTAGTGTTTGGAATGTGAGGTGTTGCAGTCATATCGTTTTGGGGTCTCGCTTGTGCGGGGAGCACCTCGGGCGGCTGTAAGGTCTTCGCCGACTGGAGCGCACGCGGCGTGCTCGGAGGAATCAAGAGCCTTTGCACTGCCGACTCCGCTAGCGACAACAAGCTCGCGCTGCTGCGCTTTGCAACTTAACCACTACGTCTGATCAGCATGAGTGCAGGCGACACTGACCCCGCGGCGATCAAACCCGTCCCAGCCCCTTGGACAGTGAAAGCCGAAGTCAGTGAGCATACGTATCTGCCATCGGCAGTGACAGCGTTTACGACCGTGTATCTATTCCTTCAGGCTTGGTGGTTCATCACCTCCCTAGGACATCGAACTGAACAAGGGGAAACGCTACCTATAAGCTACTTCCCGACTCAGGAGACACAGTTGTACAAGATAAGCATGGAGCAAGGGGCATTCCGCGGAGGAAGGGGGTCTATCACTCTCATTCGATACTCCGAGAGCCCTGTTGGTAAGGCATATGCTTTCGACTGGAACACCCCTACTAACGTGCTGCTTTAGGTCCCTTTGAGGAGCTCGCCATTGCCCCTGGCGAGTTCGCCAACCCTTACCAGAAACCTTCGCACCGGGTCACCCGAGCATATGTCTCCAGTATGAAAGCGCTTGTAAGCGGTATGTACGGACCGACCTCTCGTCCGCACACTCTTATGCTGCATCCCAGGGCGCCATAATTGGGGGCTACCTCGCGAGCTGGCCCAATTCTCATTTACTCCCTCGCTAGAATACCCAGACGCCACCGAGGTGCGCATCTTCCCAGCCATATCGCCCACAGAGTTCGCTCCGGAGGCATGCTTTGCGGCTCTCATCAAGCCCGTTTCGTGGCTGCCCGCCATCCCTACGAATCTCTCCCACTTTTCGCGCGTCACGCTGTGCCAGCCGCCTCTCGAAGCAACTTCCGATAGCGCCGCCCCGGGACTCGTCGCAATACCGCGATGGCATCTTCTAGACTGCAGCGAGTCAAGCGGGCGTGCGAAGCCGTTCCGGTGCGAGGGTCTTCTGCCTCCACAGGAGGAAGCACCCAATCCCGACCCGCAGGCGCCGAAGACGGCCACGACGAAGAGGATGGCAGATGGTGTCGCCTTTCCTGATGTCGAACCGTATAGCATCGGGATCCATTGGACGGAGATGTCGATGACGCTGCCACTTGCTGTTCCCCTTGCAACTCTGTGATGTGCCTGCGGCTGTGCTGTTTGTTTTGGATGGCTGTATGTTCTAGATCTCGGACTTTTGTATGTTATCAGAGAGCGATATCGGATGGAACAATAAAGATTTATGTCCCGACCAGCACATTTGAATGTGTGCTGTTGATCTTGCGAGACCGTAGGGGAGAAAGCGGCTGACTGGGAAGCGAGTACATGATACCGAACACACGAGACGCTGTTGGCTCACTGCTTAAAGACTGGGTGGTCTCGCAGGGGGCTTCGAGGGGGGGGAGGGGGTACACCCCCAGAAGGCTCACGCGAGGAGCACCAGTGCTGGGGTATCCCTGAAAGTTCCAGGTACGATGTGTTAAGTTGCCCTAGGTTGATCACACCAAGTTCCAACATATGACCCCGAATGATAGGTTTCATTACGACACACTCGTGATACACGCATTACTACTACCTATGATACATCATTAGTTTCGTGGACGTTCCCATCCGCATGAGCTTGACGTTCTTCCGTAAAGGGGGTCGTGTGATTCGTCATCCTACAAGGCAAACAGAGAAACCGATGCCGGAGGGTTTGCCGGGCGCGCCGCTGGAGAGCGTTCACTGGAAGGAGGAGCCCTTCGCGGCCTTGATGAAGGCAGCGTCCGCGTCGGGGAACTGTTCGCGGTACAGTGCGTCAGCAGGTGGACAGAACCAAGCAGGGCCAGGTAGTTGTCGTACCTCGAACACCATGACGCCGGCGCTCCAGCCTTTGGCCTTGGCCTGGTCGATGCACGTCCCGAGGGTGGCGGGGTCGATGAAGCCATCGTTCGCATCGGCGGCGCTGCCTGGCTTGCCGATGACGAGCTTGTTCAGCTCCACCCCGTTCGCGGCGATCTCGAAAAGAGCCGACCCGGTGAAAGGCGCGCCCGCGGTGTTGAGCAGGCCATCGCAGTCGTGGTAAAGGCCCTCTGAAACGAAGACCAAAAACAAATACCTGTGTGAGCTCAAGCGACGCCGACACGCGCGAAAAAAAAACTGACGGTTGTAGAACTGGATGTTGTACTGCAGAAAATCAATGATGAGGGGCCGCTCGATCAAACCACACCTGCGCGCGGCACTCACCCAGTCGATCAGCGGTCCGACGTTTTTGTTGACAGTCAGATACGCGCCCGCCGCGAACTGCGCGTTCGGCGACAGCCACGGCGCGAGCGGCGCATGCGTCAGGATGAACTGGCCCTGGGGCAGGGTCTGGCGGAGGGTCGTGGTGAAGGTAGACACCCACGCCTCGGCCGCGCCGTCGCCCTTGTTCATCGCCGTCAGGTCCTCGTAGTCGACGTCGATTCCGTCGAGCGCGTTCGTGAGCACAAACTGTGCCATCGTGTTCGCGGTGCTCGTCGGGTCCGCCCCAGACGTCGTCGGCTGGTCCGTCTCGCCGAACGCGGAGACGATGACGTTGATGCCGGCCTGCGAGTACTCGGTCTTCTTCGCCGTCTTCGCGTCGGCGGCGAGGTTCGCGTACGCGAGGGCCTGGTCGACCGCACCGTTCAGTGTGAGGAAAGACAGGGCTACAACGTTGTAGCCCTGTAATAGTGGGTGGTCAGAAATTCCTCGTGAAGCCATGTGAGACGATGGAAAGCTTACAGCAAGCGAGGTGGCGGGAGGGAGGACATCCGAGGACACAAACTTGTCCGTGTAGATGACGAATGCCGGGCTGGGTGCTGTCGCACGGGACACCAGAGGCGAGACGTTGTTAGCAACGGGAACAGCAAGAACGCTGCTCACAGATGCCAGCGCCAGCGCGGCAGAGACGGAAGAAATCATGCGGGTGAAAGAGAACATCGCTAGGACGTGAAAATGAAAGCGTAAATGTAGCAAAGAAGCCGACTAGCGGACTTGGGAAGGAATGTGTAAGAGAAAGCGAAGTAATGAACCTGGGGGGGCTGGTCTTCCATCATTTGCAACCCAACCATTTTATACGCGGAGCTCAGCATTGGAGGTGCAAGCCATTCGCAAACTGCGCCCAAAATTGGTCAGGATGAGCGACAAGCCGGATCGCTCATTGCGTGGGGCGCTGTTTCCGCCTGATGGGTGATGTCGTGGCCTGCATGTCCATCTGTAGGCTTTGAGACCCAGTCACGATGAGGATGGAGGCACACACCTGCCACGCTGTTCAATGTCGGCATGGTAAGCAAGCTACCACAGGGGTGGCCATGAAACGTGCCACAGCCTTGGATGTATTACATTTGTGGGTGACAGCTGAGGCGTCCAGCGGTCTGGGGAGTCCATGTCATAGCATTAGTTTGAAGACGTCCCCCTCTGGTAAGGGATTGACTGATTTCTGATGGGAAAGCGATACGGAGCAGTTCAAGTAGCACGCACGCCGGGAGCAATCGCTTGACCAGTCGAGGAATCAGTGGATGCGTCGACAGTGCACTGTTAGTAACACTGTTACGCAGTTACTACAGGGCCGCATCATGCGCAGAAATTGCCCATGTGGCGCACCTGTAGTTACTCGTGCCGTGAGGCACCGCTGTGAGTTTCCTGCGTATACCAGCGAGGCGTGGTACGAAGTCCATGCAGGCCCAGCGCGCGATGGGGTCCCGAACAACGTAGCGAGATCTGTGCAACGGCGGCATGATTGTGATCCTCCTTGAGACGAGCGAAGCTACTGCATACGAGGTAATGCAGCGCCGTGATCATTGCAGCCTGGCACCTTACTGCGCAAGAGATGGTCGCAACCGAGACAGCAGCAGAAAGGCTAAAAAAAGAGCGTGCTTACCAGCAGTATGATGATACATCGCAGCTTCATTTTCACTCAAGCTCCATAATGGATTATCGAGGTGGACATTGTATACCCGCACATGCGTGCGCACAGTCGCCGTCCGTTATCCGCCCAGAGCCAGAATGGTAGGGATCAGGCCAGACATTGAAAAGACGGTCGTCTTCATCTACTTCCTGACGGACATGATTTGACTTTACTCGACGGGGCGTCTCACCCAGAACAAATAGTTGCACGCCTCCGCCCATACGCTCGCGCCGGGCGCGCCTCGGGGCACAAGCAGCCACTCCCCATTCCATGGGACGTATATCATCCCACGGATCTCTGCCTCAGTCCGGAGTGGGGCGCCGCCGTACAGACGGGAGATCCAGGGTCGGCTCGCTGTTCGGGACGAGGTCTGGCTCTTGTCGAAAGCCGCCCCATCATCAGGTGGCAGAGGCGTCGAGAGGAAGAACTCGGTCATCTCGTCAGGGTTGATGTACTTTGAGTGCGTGTGCGTGCCGGGGGTGACGAGCCGGAGTACCTGTTCTGCCGCAAAGATGGTCAGGAAGTAGGAAAGCGGCGTGCGAGCGATTGTCGAGAGGAAGAGGTGACCACCAGGCTTCGTCGGAGCCGTCAGCGTTATGAACATGCAATCGCTGCGATCAGTATAATCTCACCTTTACCAAGCTTGCACAGTTGGCTAGGAATGTCCTCGGGTTATCGACGTGCTCTATAACTTCCATGGAGCAGACGACGTCGAATGAGGCGGGCCCTCGCTGTACGAGCAGCTCCTCCACTGAGGTATGCTCGTATTTGAGGCTGGCCTTCCCTTTGCTTCCCATTGAAGATGTTGAGGCGAGAGCAGGGTCGGCAGCAGCATGCAGAGACGCGATGGCAATGTTAGACGGAGACGCGTCTATGCCCAAGGTGTTCCCACCCGACCTAGCCAAAGCCTGGAGATACTCAATGCCATGCCAGAGCCGAGACAAATAGATAGCAGATGAGAACGCACTTCGCTGAGAAGACCGCCCCCACAGCCTACGTCCACCACGTCCAGGCCACTGAGCGGTAGCGCTTCGTTGGCATCGCGCTCTTCTTCTCTCTGGACTTCCAGCTTACGGTCGTTGAGATTATGGCGACGACAATGTTGGGTACGACTTACCACCTTGTTGCGGATGAATTGCATGCGAACTGGGTTCATCTTGTGTAGCTGGCTAAACTCCCCGCGTTCATCCCACCATTGCTGAGACAGTCTAGAGAAGTGCGCGATCTCGTCCGGGTTGACACTGGACAAATTGTTGGCAGCGGGAATCGCAGTAGACATATGCATGCGTCCTGCAGAGGCTTTATGTGCGTGCCGCCATGCCTTGAGCCCAGCGGCCCATGAAGCATGCCCTGGTAGAGGCATTCCGGCAAGTGCGGTTCACCGTACGTCAGCGTACGAGATATACCGAGCGTGGAATTCTGAGTTTTTGGGACAACGTCTCCAGACTAGCACAGATCTAACGTGGATGTTTTCAGCAACTGGGGAGATAGACTTGGGGGGAAGCGTGAAGGCCGAGCGGAGGACACGAATGTCGTGAGTTGAGCGCTTGTACGACAGCGTCATTTAGACGCTCGTCAAATTCATCTGGTGCTCGGTCCCTCGAAACTTCAGTTTGATACTTTCCCACTAGATTTGGTCAACCCAGGTCAACCCTCGCATGTCCGACGGTCGAGAGAGCTCTGTTTCCACTCAATAGACATAGATACGAAGACGCGTTCACCTTGTTCGATGAACGGTGCATGCACCAGGGCGATGAATCATCCAGGCTGAGCTTGCCGCACGATGTTGTCAACGCCAGCGCTATTCATATGTTCGATTCCGCTGCGGCTGAACTTCTGCCACTCGCGCTCCCGTCGCGTCGTACAAGCGATGATGGCCGCGGCTAGCCGCGACCAGCCGCGACCGTTAGCCAGCGGCGATCACACACGGAAGAACTCGGTGCGAAAGTGTAATCGCGGTACGCACGCGCCGCTTGAGGCCTGAGCACTCCGCGAACGTGAATCTGCGCAGGACTCATGTTCTGTGAATCGTTCGTCTTGGAGGACCTCCGCTGTGAAGGGCTTCGAGCGATAGAACGGAAGCGGCTCCGAGCAAATGTCCTTAAGTGGTAGCGAGAATCGGCGCACCGGTGCACGTCAGGTATGCTGGGCGGCAGCCGAGAGCTCTGTAAGTACATCGACAACACATACAAGGTACAATCTTCTGATACGCATTTGCCGTGCATGGCTATCACTGGTCAAGGAGCCTTCCCTTCTTCCATACCCCGAGTGTGCTCGGGGTGCCGCTCAAGCGTCGACGAGCGTTTTCGTCTCGCTCTGATCATCCGGTGGCTCATCCTATTCACCGGTGTCGTTCCTGAGCACATACTTGTGCAGGTGCCACCACAGCCGCCACGATTGACTCACCATGCCCTTGCGGTCGATCGTGGTCAGCTGGGCGAGCTCGCCGCGGCGCGCGAGGTAAGCCGCGCCGGAGTCGGCCCACACCTGGTAGTCGGTGACCTTTGCGTCCTGATCAAAGTCGAGGAGGTAGACGAACTGCTCGTCCCAGGACTGGCCCTTGCCTGCACCGTCCGCCCAGGTGAACTTGGCGCTGCCCTTGACGGAGACTCGCAAGGCCGGGGCGTCGACGACCCAGCCGGTGAAGGACATGTCTGTGTAGGAGAGGTGGCGCTGGAGGAGCTGAAAGTATGTCTTTACGGAGCTAGGGCCGGAGCGACCAGCGAAGGGGCGTCCGAGGAAGGGGGCGAGGACGGGAAGACCGTGCTCGAAGGCGGAGATCTGATGGGTGGACGAGAAATGCGAGAGCAGCGTGTCCACGTCCGCTTGTGCAGCAAACGCATCGCACAGGCCTTGCGCAGAGTTGCGGAGCTCTGTGCGTGTCGTGTCTGGGGATGCCATCGCGTATGCCGTTGTGCACGGCGAGGAGGGTGCGTTCGAGGACGAGGACGGAGTGCGGGACGGTGATCGACGACGAGCACAGCCGCGCGCGCCGAGATGGGCGCCACAGGGCACGTGCCTAGCCACGAGGCAGATCGCGATCTGGTCTTTACGTACTGAGCTCGTTAATGAATTGGGCGTCTAACGACCGTCTAAAACGCAATGGCCTCCCGCCGCCGTCCTCCGCTCGCGCCCTCCGCCAACCCGCCCTTGTCTCCTCCCTCTCCCCTCCTCCTTGTCTCCTTTCCCTTCTTCCTGCAGCTCCAAGCGCAGATTTCACCGGCTTGATGTCGTCTGGGTCTGCGAACAGCGAGCCCAACCGTCGGAGCAAGAGCACAGAGAGCAGCGATCTCAGCAGCTCGCACGAAACCTCCACCTGGGAGCCCCGGTACGTGCTGCCTCCTTCCAGCGTGCTGGCCATGTCGGGCTGAAAGCGGACCACAGCAACCTCTGCCTCGCTCTCGAGTCTGCGTCGAGACGAGCATCGCTGCAGGAGCAGCAGATCAAAGACCTCGAGGCAAGTCCGCGTCTCCGCGACAGTTGTCCTCGCCGTGCTATCCATGTCTTGTCTGGCCCGTCGCATGTCAGCGTATGTCGAGGTTGCCTGCCCAACCCGTCCCACGTCTTGCCAGAATCACATGCGTGTCCTCCGCAGCCGAGCTGTGGCTGCCCGCGGAGAGGCTCGCCGACTTCCTTCTTCGGGCGACTGGCGGGCCTTACGCCGCGCCGCACTCAACTCTGTTCGCGTGCATCCCCATTAATCATATGCGTGGCCTCTCAGTCGCTCGCGTCGTGCTGTTTACGCCTCCGCAGTTGGCTGATATATCGGTCGTATTTATAGAGCAAACTCTCGCTCGACCTTAGCAACTCACGAGCCATCGAGAACCTTCTCCAAGAGGTGTTCACAAGCGTTCAGGTATGTTCACATGTGACCCAATCCCCCCCCCTCGCTCATCCACAGCTTTCCACACAGCATACAGGCGAGCGTGCACAGTTCGCAGCCATCAACACTGTGCCCCGCGTGGACCATACACTCGACGAGGACCTCGCTCTCTTGGAGGAGCTCGAAGAACAACTCCCTGAGGTCGGCTACCAGATACGTGACATTCGCAAGGTCTACGATAGCGGTCGAGACAGAGTGAGATCGCCTCGCAACATGTGTATGACCCACGTGCTCACCCTCACGTCCAGGCTCGCGACCTCATGTCGTCCCTCGAGTGGCTGAACACCCCCATCTCCCAGAAGCTACGAACGATCATATTCACATCCAATGCCCCCGTAAGCCACAGGTGGAAAGTCGCGGTCGTGAGTGCATATATTCCCCGCAACACGGACGTGCGTTGACAGGACTACCCTCGAGCAGCGATCCATCTTCGCTCTTGTCTTCTGTGCCTGTATGTGGATCGCATGGATCACGCTCCGCGGCGCCGTGCGCGCCCACAGACAGCGGCTCGTCTGGGGCGAACGCCTCATGAGTTGACGTCCACGACCTCTCACCCTCCTCTGTTCGAATTCTTCTCCTCCTCGTACTTCTCATCGCTCTGCTCGCATCACCCATCCGTCTACAGTGTACGACAAACGCTCCTTCGCTCCTTCCAATTCCCTCCGCCGGCAACTCGCACGGTCCCCGCCTCCCACGCACGTACATATCCCGCATCACCGCCGTCTCCCGCATCTATCCGTCCCCATCCCCCGAACCCCCGTGCCTCGTCCGCCCTGCCCCTCGTGCTCCGCCTACGTGACGATGTCTCCCGGTCTCTGTACCATACGACCCACCCCCTAGTGCGTCATCATCATCATACCTTGCACCTCTGTCTTGCGGTTCGCCACTGCCTCATCCTCGCTTTCTCCCACCCATACCATGCCTCGGGCATCGGACCCCACTTGCCTTCCCACGGCCTCGATACCACCGTGTAACATTATTGTTGTATATGAGAATAGAGCTTCGCTTTCCGGCCTCGGTCATCCGTTACGTCCGTAGAACGGTGCCGCGACATCCGAACACCGCAAAACAAGCTGACTCTCCAGGTCCCACCAACGCTCCAAAGTGATCCGGCTACTAAACCGGTCAGAACATCGTCTGGCGCTTCGCGGTCAAAGCAACGGGCACGGCGCTGGACGCTGATCATGTTCCACGGCTACAGCATAGTACACGATGCAGTGCAACACGGTGGATCGACATTCAGTGTGTGGTCTACATTAGCGGCCACGAGAGCGCGAGTGGCGTGGTAAGTACCACAAACGGACTTGGGTGCCACCATGTGCGCTCCGTGGCTATCTGGGGGATAACGATGAAAGGAATCCGACATGCATGACAGCTGGGCGTAATTACAGTACAGTAGGGGGTGCTGGAACCAGGGATGGGCAGAGATCCAACGGTCTAGTATAGTATACAGTACAATACTCGTCTAATGGCCATTCTTTCGAATCCTACACCCCACCCGATATTCATGAGCGCGAACTCGGGAGATCGTCAAACCCTCCCTCACACCACTGACACTCCCGCGCCGGGTGATAAATCTCTCGTCGGAGACCGCCAACAATGTTCCCCTGCCCCCGACGACGACGCCCTCGCACTCGCCAACTCTGCAGACGTTGATGAAGACCCACCGCCCGCGTGCGCGACGTCCACCACGACCGACAGGCCTCCTCCTCGCCCCTCCTCCTTCTCCCCCCTCTCGCCCGAAGCGTCGTCCACCATCCCCCACGGCGCGCCATCCGAGTCTCCAAATCCCGCGAGCGCCTCCATCCCGTGCGCCTCGCTGTCCTCCTCGCCTTCGCCCTCTTCGCCCTCGTCTCCCACCCCGAACCCGCCGAAATCGAGCGGCGCACCGAGCACGTCCGTGACGCTCCCCACCGACACGCTCGCGAACCGCACACCCCCGGCGAACGGCCGTCCGCCGGGCGTGAGGCTCAGGTCGTACAGCGTGTCACCGCCGCCACCGCCGCCACCGCCGCCGCTTGTCGTGTGCGTGGGGCCGACGCGGAGGCCGCCGTACGCGCTGTGGTCGTCGATCGCGCGCAGGTTGAGGATGAAGCGCGAGATGAGGATGGAGGTGAGGCTGTGTGGCGGGGTCAGCATGTGCCGCTGAGGGAGTGAGGGGAAGGGGGACGTACGGGTTCTCGAGGATGGTCACGTAGCTGGCTTGCTGCACGAAGTTGTTGGGCTACAAACGCGCGGCGTCAGATGTTGGCGCATCCGAGGACGACAACAGATCCTGGAGTTGAAGGGGCGGGGCGCGGGGAGGAGACGTACCTGGATTGTGTTGAGCACCATGTGCACGATGTTCATCGCGACGAGGACGACGAAGTAGATGGTACCTGTGAAGGGGTGACCATCGTCAGCGACGCTCTGCAGATGCACGGAAAGAACGCATACCATCGCGCAGCAGCTGCACCCCGAACGACGCCCCGATGTGCAGATCGCGCGACGCCCTTCCTAGTCGGTAGGTACTTATCCAAGTGACGATGATGATCAGAACGTCCGCGGCCATGAGACACGCGCGGGAGACGATCGTTACTGCCGAACACCATTTGACCACTTGAGCCGAACGCAAGGTGTGTCAACGAGCATATAGTCACGTACGTCTGTAGAATGATATCAGAACTGAGGGTGTGTGAATGTGAAAGTCTCGAGCGACCTCAGCACGCACGTTTTACTGAGCTCTGGAGTGATGTCCGACAGCGCCGTGCAGTTATTCGGCGGGTCAAGGTTCATGAATGTAAACGTGGAAAAGAAGTACTGTATCAACGCTCAGCATGTCTATCACACCCTTGGAACTCGGATACGAGCTTACGGCGTTGACGCCCGCGGGAACCAGGGATAGCACGAAGATAGTAATGCCGATGATTACATTTCGTCTGCTCAAAGCATACCCTCGCAGAGCAGAGAACGCTGCTCGGAAGGGATTCAAGCGTCAGCTGTGTTGAACGACGGGCACCGATCTAGATTGTACGCACTGGCCCAGATAATGTATGGCATGACCTCGAGTACGGTAATAAAACGCCCCACTCCGGGACACCTGTGCCAGTCTCAGCATGAAGGAACACACATCTGGATGATGACGCGCACGTCTGCACGGTACACATCAGTACAGAAATACAACGCGTCTCAGAGAGGATCATGTGCTGACTTCAGGTATGATCGGAAACTGCGTGACCAGATCTACGAGGTAGAGCAGGACGATGAGGTACCTGTTGAGAACGAACAGCGCCGTCGCCGCGGAGAACTTCCTTCCCCACACGAAACGGAGCTCACGACGGAACGTGAGGAGGTAGTCGTAAAATAGGAGAGCTATGCAGGATATTCCGCGTCAGTATTGACACTCGGCATTGTCACTTATACAACGCACCTATAGCACAGCTTGACCAGTACAGATTAGAATTGCTACCGAAGGCGCCGGATAGGGAACATTAGCGACAGAATGTGGAGTATAATCACAATATGGGACTCACGCAGCTTGATACAGCAGGATGAGCTGAGCAGCAGCATCATCGTCGGAGGCCATCCAAAACGCAGGCGTTCGCTGTTATCTACAGAGAGCTCTCCGAGCCCCACTCTGGTCCAGCGAAGATGTTTCCAACAGGGTTGGGAGGGTGGTACCGACCCTCCCTCACGAGTACGTATATAGGCGAGCTATATCTCTACCCGTTATCAAAGAGCGCGCACGCATTTCCCCGCAGGCCTCAGGGACCAGGGGAGCACCCCTTGTACCGCCGTGAAGCCCGAGGGTTGCCGGCCTAGCTGGCGATGGCCATGGGGATTCGCGTCGATTTTGCAGGAGCTAAGCCCACTTTGGTCACCGCACACACAAGACGCCGGTGACTCATACTTTGGGCGTTTGGCAATTGTTGAGCAAGTCGAACGTCATGAGCCTCAGCGCAGGCGGTGGTGTGCAAAGCCGGTACGACTTTTTGACGGGGCCCTAGCGGACAGTCCTGCACAAAGTCCCTGGCTCCCAGCCTAGTCGGCCGGGTCATCGGCGGCGTAGTACCAATTTGATGGGATGTGAGGAGTACAATTCATTCGTAAGCCTGATAGATCCGTATGGAAATAGGACTAGTGTGTAAGTTACGCGCGGACCACCAATATCCAGTACTTACTTGAACTTGCAGCAAAATTTTCAAAGCGTCCTCTCGATATCGTGGTCCAGGACCCACTGAGTCAAGATCTCCTCATACCTTGTATGCCTTTTTAGCGCCCACGCTTGTGCAAAGCACCGCTACGTTAATCCAGGGGGGATCGACAGTCTCACAACGTTGCATGAAGTCACAAGTCAGCACAAATAACCCGGCGGGTCGCGGCCGGTCCATGTTACTATAATAACACAGCGTCAAACCGAAACACGGCAACATGTTTGTATTGAACATTGCACATCAAACATCATACAGAAGATAGCAATACACACCCCGGGCCACAGATCGTAGCTGAAACACTGAGAATATATACGAGTCGCGACGGCACCTTAGCGCTCTGTTTACATATAATCTCGCTGGAAAACCAAAGAAAGTTGTGAATACTCGTTGTCGCAAGCCTCAGACGGGCCACGACGAAGCCCTGACGGTCTGGATCCACGACGCCGCAGCATCGGGGAACTACCAACCAGACTGTCAGTCTAACAGCGGCCTTCAGAAAAATTGACAACAAACGCACCTCCCAGGTGGACACTCCACCGTCTGTTCGCACATAACTATGTCAGCCACACTGGACAGTATAACGATTGGGACTAAGACTCACTCCAGCCCTGTGATTTGGCCTGTGAGATGCACCCGGCGAGCGTACCCGGCGCGATGTATCCGTTGCTGGCATCGCCACCATTGGCAGGCTTCCCGATCACGAGCTTGCTTGCGGGGACGCCGGACGCGATGATTTGGAAGAGTGCCGAGTTTGGCCACGTCGAGGATGAGGTGGTCAGCAGGCCAGCACAGGTTGTATATTCGGATGCGCCCTCTATATTTGATAGTTAAGCGCGAGCTTTAACAGCTACCAGAGATGCGTACGGTTGTAGAACTGGACGTTGTACTAGACACGGAAGTTGCTGATCAGTATCTGAGTTATGTGTTTGCATCGATCCCTACACATACCCAATCAATCAAGCTGCCAACTTGTTGGTGAACCTTCAAGTATCCTCCGCCAGGCCACTTGTTAGGGCTGAACCTACACATGTCACAGGCATTGGTGACCAAGAAATAGTCATAGAAATCAGTTTCGCGTACCAAGGAGCTACGGCTATCCGTCCAGGTCAGCAATTTCGTCTGAGTAGAGCACGGGACACACTCACGAGCGTGCGTGATGATATAGCTGCCGGAAGGAAGCTGCGCACGGAGCTGCTTCGTGAACGAGATCAGCCAGTTCTCGCCCGTCCCGGCGTCCATAGCATTGAAGTCCTGTACGGCGGGCACCCGAGATCAGTCAGTCTCATGCAGAGCTAAAATAGTCACGGGCAACCACGGTCCCGCACCTCGTAGTCGACGTCGACGCCGTCCAGGCCCCACTGCTTGACCCACGCGGCGATGGTGTTCGCCGTCGCAACCGGATCGTTCCCGCTCGAGGTGGGCACGTCCGTCGAGCCAAATGCTGATACCATCAGCTTGATGCCCGCAGCGGCGAACTGCGACTTCACGGAGGCGCGTTGTGCGGCTGTGAGTGTCGTCCATTCGTACGCCTTATCCCAAGCGCCCTCCGTCAGGAGGAATGACAGTAGGCTGTAGAACGTTTGGCGTAAGCTCGAGTCGGGCATGATTACACCGTAACACTTACAAAACATTGAAACCTTTGATCGCAGAGGCAGCGGGCGGACCCGTGGTACCGGAGACATACTTGTCGCCGTAGACAACAAAATGCGGCGCAGCTGGGGTCGCTCGCGCAACGAGGTCACGTTCGTCCAAGAAATTGGCCGAAGCGGGAGTGAGGTCCGCAAGTGCATCGCGTGCCTGTATGTCCAAGGCATCGAACGAAGTGGGACTCGACAGAGTTGTGGTCACATGAAGTACGAGGTAGGCCACCACAAGAGCGGCCAGGCGGCGGATGCCAGAGGTGATCATGTGGATCTAGGTATCTATGCAGGGGTCGTCTGAGGGGGAGGGGGAGATTCCTTGGGAGGAGCCGTGCTGCTAGAAGAGGTCGTATTTATACGCCTAAGCTCTAGACGAAAGCAAGAAGTTTTCGGCAGGCCATATGTCGCTGCAAGAGGTACCATATGGTGGCGAGCGTCCCTTCATTCGAGGTGACCCGCCCGATCTGCATCGCGAGCTTACGATCATATCCCGCAGACCTCAGCCACAAGGCATGCCTACATTCATTGCAAGATGCGCCATGTCATACTCCGCATGCCAGTTCCGGACTGCTCTCGTAGGTGTCCAGCGTGTTGTCTGGGTCGCGTGCAGGGTCGTCAACGCGCCAAGGGCGGACTAGATAGCCAGGTGGCCGGCGTATCGTATGGACCAGAGACAAAAGTGACGAGTCATCCGTCCCGAGAGCAGAGTAGTCAAGGCACACGAGCGCAGGAAGCAACGAGGGCCATGTGTACCGGGAGGCCAGATTGGTCGTCCATGCTCGAAGAACTCCACAGTGGTCGGTAAATGGTGAATGACGGTTGTCTAGCGGAATCATCCTCGGAGGCATCTGATAGACCAGACGATTGACTTGACATAGGTCAGAGCTCGTAACGCGGAAACTTAGAGCGAGGCCGCTGATAACGGTATCAGTCGTGCTGAACATATAAATCAAGAAATGCGTTTGTGATGCGCACCTATGATCTCATGTTTCTGCAAAAAAATCAGAGGGTGGTGTATCAGGCAGAGCCTCCTCACTCTGTGCCAAACACAGGGTAAATGAGTACGCTGCTCTCTGATAGAATGAAACGGAGGAGTATGCCCCATCCTACCCAATGATAGCCTAGTCCCATCTGACCGCATTGTCAACGACAAAAGTGGAAAAAGAAGACGAGCGTATCGCACCTGATAACATACGAAGGTCGACCACATCGAACGCTGCTTCTTCAATAACGCAACATGTGAGCAAACCCCATGCGTTCATCCAGGCGGCAATCAAGTGACTGAAAGAAGGACGTGCGGTTGCAGAGCTCTCCGTACACCTATTCACTTTGTCTGTGTTGAGCCATGCCGATGAAGAGCATGGCATGTCAAGGAATATGTTTGTTCATCGATCATGGTGGAAGGAAACACGTGCCACAAGGATGGCAGTGCAAACGATACAGCCGCGGCCAGCTCTCAAATCGACGCCTTCACAAAATTCAGGAAGAATCATAACAGTGGTTGATGAAGATCAGGCGATAAGTGAATAACTGAATTCTATAGATACATATCACGAGATCGGTATATAGGAGGCATAAGTATATGTGGTTGTACATCAGTTTCTTGGTGAGCATCATTTACATTCAGAATACGAAGCGCTAGAGACTCGCTCATCCGCGCTCCTGGGGAAAGATATGGCGACTACCTCAGCTACTCGGGGAACGCCTGCGAGCGCACGGTCTGGATCCAGGAGGAGGTTGCGTCGGGGAACTAGGAGGTAGCAAGCTTCCAATGAGCCACGTTCTTCGGCGATCCCGAGGAAACAGATAAGATAAGACGCACCTCCCACACCATCACACCAGCATCTGCGCAGTGAGACGAAGCATAGCGCGATGAGAAAAACACAAACAAAGCAGAGATGAGACAGCAAATAATGCTCACCCCAACCTTTCGCCTTCGCCTGCTGAATGCAGCCTGCGAGAGTAGTAGGGTCGATGAAGCCATTGTTGGCGTCTCCCGCGGAGAGGCCGGGTTTGCCGATAACCAGCTTGTTCAAATCGATGCCGGATGCAGCGATCTCAAAGAGGGAGGAGCCGGGCCAGTCTCCGCCTGCGGTGTTAAGAAGACCGTCGCAAGTTGTATACTCCGTAGCGCCCTCTGCAACAAAGTGATATAAGCATGGATCGATCGATATTAACACTGTGCTTACGGTTGTAGAACTATTTGATATATCGAAGGCACGGATAAATCGATTTTCATACAGTCATGGAGCAGGATGCCTACCTGGACGTTGTACTGTTGCGCATGAGCCTCGTGTATCACCTCAAAAATGAATGGAAAGCTTACCCAATCGATGAGGTCCCCAACTGTCTTATCGACTTGCAAATATGCGCCTGCGGAGAACTTCTTGTTCACGGTGAACCTGAAGGGCCGATCATAAGAACCACAGCAGCAAGCACAAAGGGCGAGGGAGAACGGACCAAGGAGCAACCGCTATGCCGACAAGACCGTTAGTCGATCGCACATCCATGAACGGCGATCACAAACTTACGTGCGTGCGAGAGGATGAACTGGCCCTTCGGAAGCTGCGTGCGCAGCTGTCGCGTGAAGGCGGCGATCCAGGCCTCTGCCTTCCCATCGCTCGCGTCGATTGCGTTGAAGTCCTGCCGACCAGATTCCCAACATCAGTCCAGATGACCCGAAAACCCCGAGGAGAACGCACCTCATAATCGACATCGATGCCGTCGAGGTCAAATTGCTTGACCCATGCGGCCATTGTGTTCGCAGTAGAGGTGGGATCCGCTCCGATGGAAGTGGGCGCGTCCGTCGAACCGAATGCAGAGACGATGAGGCTGACTCCTGCGTCTGCATACTGGGACTTAACACTCGAACGGTCGGCTGCGCTAAGTTGCGTCCACTCGACCGCCTTGTCGGCCGGGCCCGAGATCAGCAAGAACGACAGAGCGCTATACCAGACATCAATACTACAAGGGCGGAAGGCAACAGCATGGACTCTCACAAAACGTTGTATCCCTGGCATATTTGTGAGCCAAGCCCGACGTGGTGTGTGAGAAGATGGAGTTTACCTTCACTTCGGACACTGGTGGAGGACCAGTCAAGCCAGGAACAAACTTGTCACTATAGATCACGAATCTAGGTGCAGCAGGGATAGCGCGCTTGGAGAGGGGAGGCCCAGAGCTTGATCCCGCGGAGCGCGCCGCCAGGCTGAGTTCGCATGTCGGCGCCGAGAACACGCCTCGGAAAAGCAGGATCGACGAAAGCACATAAAACAAAGAAGGTGACAACATCTTGCTGGTGAGTTGCTCGTCGACAAGGGTCCGGCGGGTGACTTCGGCTGAGAGCCTGTAGGACTAATTCTGATATCGCAGGGAGCTTTATAGCACGCTCGACGGATGCTCCCCAGCCCTTTTCTTCGGGGGTGCAGGGTACCATGAGGAACGCAGATGGCGCGCTCTGCATACCACGCGGTCGGATGCACTGCAGAATTTAGAGCAGCGGAAGTCGTTGTCAAGCGACTAAGCTGATAGTGCTCGATTGAGTAGTAGCAATGTCAATGGCTGATGCATTCCAGCCATGCTCGGAAATGTTTCGTGCGCAGAAGAAGCATCCGTAGATACACCCCACATCGAACACCCTTCGACAATGGGTTCTGGACAGTGGGTTCCCGGTCTTGCCGGTACGGGTACGATACCGGCCCTTGCAAGCCTGTCCCAGCAGTGCAGAACACGTTCAATTAGTCCAGGCGCATCAAGCAAGCTGTGAAGGAGCGCAAGATGAAAACACACGATGAGACCACGCGTATGTGGAGCGCGGAACACTTCCCCGACACCCTAACTCTGATAAACGTCCTACGAGTCCGTCTGTAGCAGGTGGAAGGGTCGTAGCTTGAAGACGAGGGGCAGAAGGTTACACATCTGGGCAAATGTGACTTACTACTGCGTCGTAATCGTCAACGTCGACCTATTATGGGACAGCTTCGACTTCAGGAGACTGGTCATGAGACCACGATATTTCCCGCAGGAAGCAGCCCCGTCGGAGTACCGGGTCACCGAGGCGAACACGGCCACAAAGCGCATGTGCTAGGAGTCATATGATGCTGCGTCTGCTGAAGATTTGCCGGGCGGCAAGAGCTAAGCACGAAGTATGGGCGCAGAAGAAGAGGTTGTTATTAACATGGGAGGTAGGAACAAGTCCCAGTACTGAGACTCACAGCGACAGGTCAATGTCATAATCAAATAGTGTCGAGCATGTAAGCGTCCGTCCGTGGGTACATGAGTTAGTGTGCAGTGATACGGAACATGGCTCAGCTGGTGCAGCAAACGACAATCCATTGCAAGAGACCCCATACGAACAACCGATCAGACGAAGCACATACTACGGCAATTGCTATTGCTCTGAAGGACTACGAAGATGTGCCAAAGACTGATTAACCGCACGACCAGTGGGGCATTAGACAGTCGACGGTATGCCCAGTCTCAGACTCCTGAGATCCTTCTTCTCGGCCTTTGAACCGCACCTAGTGGCGAGGCACAAGGTAGAACGTCCCACAGAGTCGAAACGCCAGCTTCAGAGACCGAGGTGACTGTAAGAGAGCCGTCACTTCACGCATCCACAGAATATAAGGCGAGTTATAAGCGCCCAATGTCCGTGCGCGGGAAACTGCCAGGTACATCAAATAATAATATTACTATATAACTACAGATCAGCCGCCTCCCAAGACTTATGTATGTAGCGGAGCAAGTATCTTGGCATCAGCACGCAGGCGATGTCCATGATGCATAATGACTCGATTGCAGAACGTAGCGGACAGCAAAAACGGACGACTACGTAGAGCGATGTGATGGTCAGATGGGGATGAGGGAGGGGCAGGTGAGAAGTCGGGCGGCGGACGACTCGGCAGGAGCGGAACGACGATGGATGAGGACATAGAGAGGCGGGTGAGGAGGCGGAGGTGGTGATTAAGTGCGCGTATATGCACTATATGCAATAAGAAAGTTCAATGAGACCTAGTCCAGAGCCGTAAAGATGGAGAGATGGGGGGATGTATGCGCGTGGAGGTATCAAGAATACTGGTGTACATAGGGAGGATATATCATGCGTGAATGGAGAATGCAGCAGATGATAAAGCTGTAACGAAGAGGACTGGGACAAAACGAGGAGAGCGATGCCCACGGGCCGGTAGAGTCAGCTACGCAGTGGGTGGCACTCACTGCACCGTGCAACCCCCGCTTTCGCGGTCGCGCCGCTTGTCCCGGTTGCCCTGTGGTAGCCCGCCAACGAGCCGAGGCTCGTCCCGCTCGGTCTCCGCGCGGGACGCTGCTGACACCGCAGAGAAGGAGGTCATGCGCGAAAGTCTATCAGACCTGTCGCCAGAGACATGAGTATGAGTACTGTGCCTGTTGCTGGACGACACGCTTTCTGCGGCGGTAACTGCGCTACGCATGCTGGCAGAGTTGGGCGAGGTGCTATTGCTCGAGATCGACTGCGGACGGTCCTTGGTGTCCTGGGTATTCTTGCGGCGGAGTACAGAACGCTTGTGGGAGATCTGGCGGGCAGGCTGAGGGGAAGGAGACGAAATCGTGGACTGGTGGTCCTGGTCTATGGTCAAGGAGGATTTCGAACGCTTGAAAGCGGCGAAGACTTTGAAAGCTGTAGGGGGATGAGGAGGATGACCGTGAGGGCTAGGGGAATTGGGTTGAACGGAATCCATACTGGTACGTCGTGAAAAGGCGTCATCGGAAGTCTGACTGGCGGGGCTAGCGGGTGGCCCTCCTTGAGTGGCAGCGGTCAGGATATCCATAGGAGAGTAAGGGTGAGACGGGTTGCCATTTTCCGCATACTGTGCGTAGAGCAGCAGTTGGGAGCGGAGGTCGCAGGTCGGGGGAGCGTTGGCGGAGCACCGCGCATGGGCAATGAGACTGCACTGTTCACAGAGCACGGCGCTCTTCTTGACACTTTGCAAACAGACCCTGCAGATGACCGCTGGATTCGAAGTCAGCGATTGAATTGTGTATACGACCACATTACGTACGTTTCCCGAACGTCGTTTTGACGAAGGAGTGCTCCCGTGGCGAGATTGGCTCTGGGTCGTTCGATACCCTTCGACGTAACGGGGAGTCGAGGGGAGAAGGCCGTTGGTCGGCAGACGCGCGATCGGAGTCGGGCATCTCGAGGTCTGCCAAGTAGCGAATGGCTTTCGACTTCTGCAGGTCGGCGCTGACGCGGCGCAAAAACGGGATGCTGTCTTGGGGCCGCAATTCCTGGGGTCAGACAACAAGCATGAGCGCTCTGCTATACGAAGTACAAAGAGAATCCGGCTCACTTTGTGAGCGGCAGAGTGCTTCTTCAGCCACCCATGCTCACAAAGCTGCTCAGCATCCGGTCGCTTAGTAGGGTCCTTATTAAAACACCTCTTCAGGAAATCCTGCAGACTCTCTGAGCACTCCTCAGGCAGCGGCGGGCGATCATCCTCCACGATACGGAACATAACTGACGATGGCGACGTGAGATAATGCATAGCGCAGCAGATGGAAGAAACAGTAAATACATACCCGACATACTGTTTGCAATGTCAGCGTAGGGGGGTCGGCCGGTGAGCAACTCGATGACGGTGCACCCCAAGGACCAGATGTCGGACTTGGTGGAGGCGCCTTTCAGCTCGATAACCTCCGGCGCCATCCAATTAGGGGTGCCGGCGACGTCCTTCATCTCACGTTCCATCGCGCGAAGGTTGAGTGAGACACCGAAATCCGACAGCTTGACATTACCGTTCTTCGTGGTGAGGATGTTGGCAGCCTTGAGATCGCAGTGAACGACGTCGTTCTGATGAAGGTAATGCAAGCCCTCGAGAATCTTGACAACGTAATTCGCGACAAGCCGTTCGTTGAGCTTCCCGAACGCTTTGAGAGTCTGACCCAAGGATCCGTTCTCGGCGTACCTGCGCGCCAAGTTAGCGCCAAGCTTAATTCAAGCGCCCAAATGTACCCACTCGAGAACGATGTTGAGGGTGTCCTCATCTCGTGCCATACCCTCATACTTGACGATGCTCGGATGGGAGAGGCTCTTCACCAAGTCTACCTCCTTCATGAGCTGCGAGATCTCGTCCTCCTTCAGGCCCTCCAAACGGATGCGCTTGACTGCCACCATCTGCCCGGTGTTCAAATTCAGCGCCCTGTACACAGCACCGAACTGTCCGCGGCCAATGCAGTTGCCAAGTTGCTGCACACACAACCGATAAGCACTTTAAGTACGCACGACACCTGACACATGGCCACTCACGAACTGTGTCGGTGCCTTGCCATCCTCCCGCACAATCAGCGTCTGCCGAACTGCGCTCCCGTCGTACGAATCGCGAGATAAAAGGTCGCTCGCGCTCGCGTTGCTCGACGCGACGCCCAGGTTCACCATGCTCTCAAACCGCGACCGCCTTGGCTTCGCGCCCAGCTCATCGTACGAGTTCGGCCGGGGCTTCCTACGCGCGCTCGCAGCGTCAATCTCGCTCTGGAAGCGTCCACGAGGCAGGCGTGGGCGGTCGCTCCCTTGAGCAGTGCCGAGGTCCGTCTTGGATGCATCCGGGGAGCCCGAGGGAAACGCGAAGCCACCGGAAGGAGGCGTCGAATGCTCACCGGAGACCGAGCGAGGGAAGGGCACAGCAGCATCGCTATCCTCTGGGGAGGCAGAGCCATCCTTGCGGGGAATGTAGATGCCGTTTCGGTTGCCTGCCGCCTTCGAGCTGCTGCGCCTGAGAACCACGCGTCGAGAGGGCGACGCACCCGCGTCAGGACTTGAATCTCTACGCAGCAACGCATCCTTTGGAAGCAAACCAGGTGTGTCGACGCTATGTCGTGCTCGGTGAGTCGGCCGGCGAGAGAACTGGGGCAACGACTCGACACTCTCGTTCGGAGATCGCGAGGCTATGACGAGCTTGCTGCGCGGTGGAGAGATGGAGAGCGGTGTGTGGATTGATGCGCTCAGCTCATCGTCGTCGTCTAGAATGGAGGACTTCGGCGCTTGGTATGTGTCCAAACCGATGAAGTCGTCAGGCCACTTCCCCTTGCCCAGCTTTATAGGGACAGGAGTCGCTCTGAGCGGCGAGCGCGCCCTCTCAGGCTCCTTGTTCTCCGCCTTGGACCTTGCAGCCCTCGTACTGGACAAACCATCCTCTGACTCCTCGATGACCCTCGAGAGATCGGCAATGGCGGTCTCGCTTGGTCTCCGCTCTCGTGACGGGCGCGTCGGTGAGTCCACACTGCGCTTCCGGGCTTCCTCCTTGAAAGATGGAGCAAGAGAGCTACCCTCGGTACGAGTGAGGGATGGCGACTCTGACGGAACGAAGGAGGTCGCTTCGGTCGTAACGGTACGAACAGTGCCAAACTTGTTGCTCGTGCTCGCGGGGCTCCGTGGTGGGTCCAGGATACTCGAGAAAGCAGTTGAGAAGATGGTCGAGTCAGTCATGTTGCTGGAAGCCTGAGACTGCCTCAACGCCGCAGAGAACTCTGCTGATCCGGCGAGGGAGCCAATGATGGAGTCGCCAACGGAAGCGCGAGTCGAGTCTGCAATGGAGACGCGTTCGACCATAGGGCGGTTGCGAAGCGGAGAACGGGGCGGAGGGGTCAACAGAGGCGGAACCTCATCCCGGCTAGCAGTGCTGGGCACAGGTGTGTTGGGCTTGCTGTCGAAAACGTCGTCGTTGTTCACGGTCTTGCTATCGCTGGAGTCCTCGTTCGGACTGTCGGAGCGGACAGTGGGTAGATGCTGATGCGGACTCCACCTCTTTCTAACGGGCGAATTAGGACCGACAGGAGACGCCGACCGTTGCAATTGGGACATGCTGAGGTTTGGCGTTGATGCAGAAGCGCGAGTGTTTTGTCCGTACGGACTCATACCTCCACGCGAACCACCACCACCTCCCTGGATGATCTTGGCCGCCGGGGGAAACTCGGCCAGCTGCGACAGCGCGATGACCGTTTTTGCAACACGCGCGAGGCACTCGCTCGTCGCCTCGATCAGGTCATCACGGTGGAAGAGGTTATCGGCGCTGAGGCCGATTGAAGAGCACGCCGCAAGAAACTTCGTGACGTTCGATGTCCGCACAAAGCCGTCCTCTCGACGATCAACGCGAGCGATGGTGTTCGGGAAGTGCTTATTCAGGCACCTGAAGACGGGCGCAGCACGGTCAGCTCGGCGACGTGGAAAACACGACGTTCATACGTACTGGCACAGAACATAGCCATCCCGCAGAGCCTCTCCGAACAACCGTCTCTCCTTCTCTTCGCTTCCTAAAGCGATACCATTGCCCACGGCGGAAACGTTCACCTGCGATGAGCTGGCCACAGCACCACTTCTCGTCCAGATCCGCTCAAGCCTCGCGAGGGCTCGCAGCCGCATCTCCACCTCTTCCCAGTCTTTCGGATCCAAACCGGATTTGCTGATCTTCGAAGGAGGCTTCAGCATCTCCCTGCAAAGGAATGTCGTCGCTGATCGTATGAACTCGCGGTGCTCCGGGTTCGAGGGTGAGGTGAGCGATGTTGCCGAGGCATTGTGAAGGCGGTTCTGGCCATAGCTTGGCGAGTAGTTGCGCTGCGTAGGCGAGACAGCACGCGTCCGGGCAGAAGTGACAGGAGACGCCGCGCGAGATGGCGAAGGCGATGGTGGGATATTGACAGGGTGGGCGGCGTCTAGCGACGGCCGTCGATTGGAGCTGGAAGACGTGAGAGATGAAAGAGGTAAGTTGGATGTCGAAGATGCAGATGGGATGGGGCGTTGGGCATTCTGCGTGCGCGATGGTGAGCGAGCCTGCGTAGGAGTTGCCGCGCGAAGCGTGGTCGGTGAAGAGGGAGGAGAGCCTAGACCTAGAGGCAAATGGCTAGCACTCGCTGCTGCTCTTCTCGAGGAGCTCACACCGAGGCCGCGAGGCGACGGCGAGCCTGGCGCAGACAGATCAGGTGATCTCGTTGCCTCTCTCGACCTACGCGTCGGGGTCTCCGGCGGTGGTGAGCGAGATGCAGACTCGCGAGTGGATGGGGTAGCAGAAGCTGGAGCGAACGATAGTGGAGACGGCCGTGACTTGGATGGCCGCTGCTGCTCAAAGCTATCCCTGGGAGGTGGTGAGGATGTGCCGTTGGAGCGAGGGTCTCGCCGGGGGGCCAAAGGGGTCGGACCACTGATATCCTTTGGACTTACTGCTGGCTGGGCGCTCGACCTTCGTGTACGGTCTCGAGGTGGTGATACGAGAGCAGCAACATTGGAGGTCGAGCCACTGGGCAGAGCAAAGGGTTGTGTGAAGGAGGAAGGGATAGGCTGCGCCGATAGATGCAATGTGGGGGAAGACATGGAGGCTTGCCGCAACGAGGGCGTCAAGAAGCTGGTATGGCCAGCGACTCGAACTTTGTCCATGTCCTTGGGCTTGTCCCGATCCCTCTCTCCCCGCGCAGCCTGGTTCTGTGCGCTGGCCAGAGGAGGAACGGCGGGGACGGGCGAAGGCGTCGACATATCCCTGCCCGGCCGGCGGAACGAAACCTTAGATAGCATCCTCGATCTGGCCTTCTCCTTCTCCTTCGGGACATCGTCCTCGGAGGCCCTGCCCTTGCCCTTGCCCGCACCCTGCGAGAGCACACCCGACTCGTCAACTGATACTGGGAATTTAGCCTTGGACTTGGTCGCGGTGCGCAAACTTTGTTCCAAAGACGACCGCAGGCGACTGAATGTCTTCGGCTGGGCTTCCGACAGACGGGACGAATGGAGCCGGGAGGAAGATGCTGCCGCTGAGGACAGCGGGGCACTCGGATCGGAGAGCTTTTGAGAGGGCATCGGGAGCGGCTTGGATATAGATACGCTGAGTTTGGCGACGGCTGCAGCCATGTGAGTGGACTGGTATCGTTCGTCAAGAAGGATGTTTCGCCGACACCGCCAACTACCGCACGGGCAGGGACATGGATGCGAGCGGCTGTCAGTTATGGTGCCTTGACAGAAGCGACGTTACGGCACTCACGCACGAATAGACGGCAGAAAAGGGCGGGCTTGGGCTCGGGGCAGTTCTGGGTGAACAGAAACGGATGAGCATGGGAACGCGCACCAGAGATGGGCGAAGGGTCTCGGGAAGATGAAGTGATAATCGTACCCAGAATGCCACGGCAGATGATTCTAGTATTCAGATAGAGGGGAAGGCCGCTCCGGAAGGGAAGTGAGAGTCGCGGGTGGGGTAAAGACGAACCACAAGGTCGAGCATGCAAGTCAGCGGATCCGGACGCGCTCCTATATGCACAGACGTGACGGTGCGATATAGCAGGCTGTTGCAGCTTAGGTGCTGGGAGGAAGACGACTGTTCGTCTAGGCCTAGGGATCTTCAGAGGGACAGGGCGGGGACGATGGCTAGGAAGCTCGAGAGACGCGCCATGCACATGGACGCGGAGAGAGAAAAGGAGAGGAAATAGGCCCCTCCGAGCCAAGTCGACAGGATCGTCGAGGACGACGGTGTGGACGACGGGGGGCGAAAACGAGCGGGTCGCTGGTCGTCGTTAGCGGCAGAGGTGGTGGAACACGGGCGCACTGCGAAGCCCAGCCGGCACTTGGTCCTGGGCGCCCGAATTTGCCGACGCGATATAAGCAAACCTAATGCCGGCTCCTTGTCTCCCGCGCGCCCTCGGACAGTCAGATGGCGAGCTTCCGTGGCTTCGCAAATATGCAGACTATATTACAGGAGTCTTGTCTTCAGGAGGCCGTCTATTCTACTTCAAGAATGAGTATGGAGAGCGATGGCTCATCCGTACCACTGGCGAGCCCACATGGATCCCGTCTTCCCCGCCGCGCTATTTGAAACCGCGCCGATCCTCTCCGCCGCGTAGTGCTCTACAGGAGGAACGAGTCAACCCCGCGTGCGTGTAGGACTCGGCCGACAGAGGAGCGGTGTTTGGGACAGACTCTTGTGCCCACAGGCACACCTTCAAGCTTCGAGTTCCACCCCCCTGTGGGATGGCCACCACGGCTAGCAGGTCTGACGGCCCTATGACGCACCGGCGATGCTCTGAGTTCCAATCAAACGGCGCGTCTACAACGGCTGAGCGCTACGATCCTGAGAACCTCACCCCGCCCGTCGGCCAGCGTTTGCAGCCTCGTCGCGCAAAAGTGGGGGGCCATCGAAAGATTCATCACTTGTTCATCAGCTACCTCTGTGCGGCCTTGATCTGTTGTTCACGATGCACCGTCGGACCTCCCGGAACGGCCACGGGACAAAGTTGTCGAGTCCCGAACTCGACCTGAAACTTCGAAAGCACAGTCTGTTCGTGCAATTCTCCCGAGGATAGCAAACCTGCCATCTCAGCGCTGACACACAGACTTGGGAAAAGCGTACCTTGGCATCGGTAGACGCGTTAAAGGCGCCCGACGTGAGAGACTAGCCGCATGCAACGATCACGTGCGATCGGGCCACCGACCGCGTCGAGTCGCCGCGGACGACCGACGCGTACGACGAAACGCCACTGACGATAGCGGTGCGTCTCGAGAACATTGCTCGACTATCAAGTACACGATCCTCCGCGATCGCGGTGATATGGCGGCACACGCGCAGCCTGCGCTCTAGTTGCCGAGCTTGTCCACTTCGAATAATGGCCACAGCTGCACCGTCGGCGTCATTGACATCGCGCAAAAAAATCGCCTTGGGAAAATCTTCCACAACCGTGGGCTCGGACAGCCGCCAGCTTCGGCGACGTCGGCGGAACATGCGTGGCAGGAGCATGGCATCAATCATGCTGTCAGAATGATTCTGTCAGCAAAATCCTCACGAGCAGGGGGAGATAATGCAGAATACTCACCCACATCTCGATTCCTCAGCAGTACACTGCAAAGGGATGCAATAGGCGCATAATGGTAGGCATTTATGCAGCCCCCTGTCGACAGAGGTACAGATTGATCAGCATTCTACATGGGTATGATAGACACCTGTGCATTTCCTTGGTTGCTCATGATAACGCCATGTAAACCAAGACGATACTAACCTCTTGCGCTGTTGAAGATAGTCGGGTTGGCGTGGAGGGACGATCAGGCACTGTATACGGCGTTAACTGGACAAGAGTCAGAGCGCCACAGCGCCCCCAGGGCGACAACCGTCAGGAGGCGATGGTCAAGCCCCTCATATTCTAGTCTATGTTTCTCCGTGAGCGTGTCCTATTTCATGCTGCACGTCATGAGGCGATGCGTGAACTAATCATAGACGGTGGGAATATGTCTTTTCGAGAGACTGGACCAATGCATCTACTGTAGTACCATGAGGCGATCACTATATAGTCTGAGAGGTCACATACCGCGCCGCCGCCATACGCATTTTACGTCAAGGATGGAAGGGCATGTTGCGACGGCCGGTGCATTATAGGCTCCTTTTCTCGTCGCTATTGTCGCTCTCCGTTCTTTCTAGACTTTTGAAACTTTTCGCGATACAACAATAGTTTTCCGCAACTAATGGAGTCTATTTCTCGTGATGATTGAGAGCCCCCGACAAATGATCCTGAAAGATGCATCGTAGTCAGATTTTGTCTAGGGTAGTTCTGCGATCACTCCGCGATCAATCAACTAGAACGTGATACATCCACCTATTTAAATGTCTAAGCGGCTGGTGACGATTTTGACGACATAGAACAGTTCACGAAATACTATAGAGTGGAGGAGAAACGAGGGAGAAAGAGCTGAGAGCCACCTCTTTCACTCCTGGCCTGCCCTTCACTCGAGCTTCCTGTTTTGGATTTTCGGGAAATGCCGAAGATGAGAAATCAGCAGCCCCTTTACGCCACGACGCTCGTGCATTTATCTTCCCACGCTGCACTGACCACTACCACCATGTCTACCCGTTCTGCAGCACGCTCCCGACAGTCTTCACGAACAGATCCCTTAGCACAAGATTCTGCGGCATCTGTGCAGGATGAGAAAGAGAATGCAAAGGTTCCTGGGCCGCCAGGCAGGTCGAGAGTGACCCGGAGAAACTCCAAGGCGTACTGCGTATGCAGGAAGCCTGACGACGGATCGCCTATGATCCACTGCTCGAGCTGCAAGGATTGGTGAGTGCCCTGCGTGACATGCCGGTCTAGTGCTCAATTATTTACATCCATTTTCCCAGGTTCCATTTCCGGTGCGTTGAGCTGAGCGAGAAGGATGCAGAAGAGATCCGTAAGTCATCATCGCCCGACTCGCCTGTTGCTTTGTTCATTGACACCGCTTCCTCCCACAGAGCTTTACATCTGCCCTTCTTGCCAGCAGAAGACTGGCGCTAGGGTCATAAGTGAGTATTTCGTTGTCCTCATCCTTGTCCGGCACATTTGTTGTTCGGCTCCGTTTTGGCGCTCTTCGATGTACATGCCACAATACGATAGCAGTAGTATCATCCATCATTCTGCTTCTGTACAAGGACATCAGCGTGCATGTGATGCCCGACGATCAAGAACATTGTAGAGATATAGCAAGTTTGACCGCGTAGTGCTCGTGCTGCTGTTAGCCAGTCACTGGCACAGTCATCAGAAAGGATGTATCAGTATATTGGCATTAGCATGATTGTATGCGCCATGGAGCGCTGGCAGGCACACATGTTACCAATGTTGCAGTCCGTAGTCCTTTGTAGTTTCTCTCGCACTTGCGCCATTATCGATATGAGATGAAAGAGATGCTGACTGTTATGGCCAATCACTTTTACAGAGGAATGGGAAGGACCAGAGGCGGTGCAAGAGGCCATGGTCGTAGATATAGCGGCGAAGAATGGGACCTCAAGCCCACGCAGCAAGAAACCCACCAGGAAACCAGCTGTGGCAAAGACGGAGGAATCCGACGTATCAAGCGAGGGCAGCGACGAGTATCACCCAGAAGTAAAAACTGCGTCTACAGTGAGCGAAGTTGCGTTGGTAATATTCTGCTGCTCGCTTACCTTTTCTTCCGCAAGCATCGTACACATCGACAAACTCGTCACTCAGACAACGACTCTGACTCCGGAGAATCTATCCGAGAGAAGAGCCCCAAACGTCTGCGACACGCCAGCATAACGCCTAAAGATCCTGCGCTGCCCATGCCACCATCACCGGCCCCTATCAATCAGCAGAAACGAAAGAAGTCGTTATCCGCTCATCAACCACCACCAAAGCGTCCTCGGTCGGAGTCCACAGCAGGAGACGATGCTGTACGAAAATACTGTTTGGGCAAGTTGCAAGGCATGTTCAGCCAGATCTTCACCCGATATCCGTTCCTTCCGTCGGAGGATAGCGAAGGCATGAAACAGTTGAGCCCTCACAAGAAGCCCGAGGAACTGACATCTGAGGAGAAGGAGGGACTTGAGACGCGGGCTAGGCAGTTTGGCCATGATCTCGAGCAGTGCCTTTACGAGCTATTCTCTGAGCCAGACAAGCAGGGTAAACAGGTGGCCGCTGGGAAGTACAAGTGAGTCGCTTGTGCTTTTGGTCTACCTTGGGCGTCGGCTGACAGTTGCGCCAACAGGGAGCGTTTCCGGATGCTTACGTTTAACTTGAGCAAGGCGGACCGTGTTGTGCTTCACATGCGTATTGCTTCATCGCATATATCACCGAAAGAGCTGTCTACGATGTCCTCCACTGATCTAGCGAGCGAGGAAGAGCAGCAGTCGATCAAAAAGCTAGAGGAGGAGGCGCTCGCGCATTCAATTTTGAAGAAGTCCACTGTGCCCCGTGCGAAGCTCACGCACAAGGGTCTGCAGGACATCGAGGATGTGACCGGTGCTGGGCAGCGTGAGGCTGAGCGCGAGCGCGAGGAGGAGGAGCGGATTGAGAGAGAGAGGCTCGCTCGTCTTCGCCAGCAGGCGCAACGCGCTCAGACCCAGGGCTCCGCCCCACCTGAGTCCCCCGTTGTCCCCCAGACCCCGACGTGGGGTGGGCCGCCGCCCGCTCCCCACGCTTCCGAGACGTCTCCTCCTACGGTGCTCCCGATGGGACGACCCTCCGTGCACCCGTTGTTCGTACCATCTGTCTCTGACTTTGCTGGTTCTGGACCTGTGGAGAACGAGTTGAATCTTGCGGATTTGATAAATATTGACGAAGAGCCGTCGGGCGAGGTGGCAATGACTCCTGTCGATTCTATCCCGACACCGTTCGGAGAGGTCCCGCAAACGCTGGCGGTGACAGTGTCCGAGCAGGCGAGCCCGTCCTCCGCGTCTCCCGTTACTCCCGCCGCCGCAGGCATATCGCCATTCGCCGCCAAGGGCTCTCAGCCCGAGGCTTCTTTCCGTCCGTCTTTCGACCTCAACGCCCTCTGGACTCCTCCAGATCACCCAGAACCTCAATCTACTGTCGCGTCCGAATCTCAGGATGCTGCGGACAATATGGTCACGGAGCCAGCGGCCGAAGAGTTCGCGCCTGAAACCGAGGACCAAGACTTCGATATGTTCCTGAACGCCAATGACCAGGAGCAGGGACATGTCGAGGAGCTATCCCAGCCAGCTGAACCTCCGCCAGCTGAAATCCAACCATCTAGCTTCGACGATCAGCCCCCGGTATGGTCCGGCACGGTATGTTTGTATCTTTGACGCTCAATCAAATCATACTCACGATGCTGTTGTAGGTCAGCATGCCCCTGGACTCTGCGATTCCTCAGGAGGTCGCGGTCTACGCCCGCCAGGCGGGAGGTCGGACCTTGGGTGACGACTCTCCGTTGTGGAAAACGCTCTTCCCTTCCGTAGAGCTGCGGATCGACGGCCGCGTTCCCGTGGAGAAGTCGGCACAGTACCTTACGCAAGTCCGTTTGAATCCCACGAAGGAGCTCATCGCGGTCGCCTTCTCTCCCGTGAATGGCGTCGATCCTTCAGGCTTCAATGCAGTAAAGAATCATCTTCTTTCCAAGAGGTAAGTTATGACACGCTACATATTTCAGTGTCTTGTAAATGCTCACAGTGGACTCTCATAGTCGCCATGGTCTGATCTTCCCTTGGGGCCATAATCCGAAGTCGAGTGCACCTGGCCGCGAGCTCTACGTTGTACCGTTGATGTCGACCGACTCGATTCCGGAGTACATGGAGCTCCTAGATCAACTGCAACTCCCTCCTACAAGAAGCGTTGATTACCTTGTCGGTATCTGGGTGCTAAACAAGGGCAAGCTCGCACCCCCACCAATCCCCGTTGTTCCAGCGTTTGTGTCCTCGACACTAGCTCCCGCGCCACCGCTCACCTCCATTACCGCTCCTACTTTCCCCAACATTGACCTCGCGCATCTTCAGCAGCTCGGCCTCATTCAGCCTCCACAACCAGCGCAGGCGCCTCCCCCACCACCGCCTATGATTCATTCCCCTCCTGTCCCTCCACAGCCTCAAACAGTGTCCAGCGCATCGCCCCCACCTGTCAACCTCGCTGCGGAAGTGGCCCAGCTGACCCCGGGGCAGATTCAGCTCATGCTGCAGACGCTCACTAAGACGTCGCAGGGCGGTTCCGCCCCCCTTGCCATCCCGTCCCAACACGACCCATATGGGGTCCCAAACGTCCAGCAGCCGGCACCCCCTCCAGTGCCCATCGCACTTCCCCAGGCCGCGCTTCAGGCGTGGTCAAACCCCGGGGCGCCTCCGTACCCAGGCCCCGCGCCATATCAGCACCCGCATCCGCACCCGCAGCCTACCCCGTTCGGTGGTGGTGCACCACCCACGCAGCCATACGGCGGTCCTGGGCCTGGGGAGCGGTACGAGCGCAATGGTGGCGGCGGCGGCGCGTATCATACTCCGTACGAGTACGACCGGGGCTTTCGAGGGGGCCGTGGCGCGCGTGGCCGGGGAGGTGGATGGCAGAAGCCGCGCGGCCGCGGAGGACCCTCACAACGGAATCGGGGGCGCGGCGGCGGCGGGGGGTGGGATCAGCGGTGATCTCGAACGGTGCGGTGCTGGCGTTGCTCGATTCGTGCTGTGTCGGAGTGGAAGGGCGAGTGTCCGCGTGGGGCCCGGTGTTCATGCACCGGTACACCGTTTCGTATGTGAATCTGTTTGTGGATGAAATTCAGCTCTAGTCCTGCTGTAGTTGTACTCTTTTTAGTTGCGTAGAGTTCTTAGGTATAGCAAATTGTTCATAAAATCTGGCATGACGAACATGTCGAGATTGACGGCCATCCGATTCTATAAGTACTATAGTAATTGATTCTGCATGCATTCTCCGACTAGCATGGCAGTTGTAGTGATCTTAGCTTGCAATGGGCTTGAAATAATATTGTTCAGGTGGGATGTCAGAGACCATCAATGTTGGCAGTGCCCATTTTTGGGCTCTGCACTGCAGCTACAGTAAAGTCATAACGAGGAACCCTTTGTTGTAAAATTTCATACTTGGAAATAGGGCTCTGCAGATGTATGCAGCCGCTCAGTGGAGTCAAAATACACCTTTCCATTAGCGCAACGACACAAACGAATGGTAGGGGAAACTACAACTACTACGCAGTCCTTGCTCTGACAAGTAAAATCGCGTACACCACGCCGACGCCCAGCGCGAGTCCTGCAACTACTAGAACCTACAGCGCCTCCCTTGGGTATACAATGATAAGTTACACGCCCAGGATCAGTCACCCTCGCCCGGATTCCAAGGGCATAACCATGGCACAACGACAGATCCGCGAGTGAAAATAACTAGCGCGCGATCGAAACGGGCCTCGCGCAAACACGTATGGAAGAAATGAGCAAGGCTGACAGCGAAGCAAGCTCAGCACAAGTGCGAACACGAATCGCTAACGGCGTGGCTCCCTAAGCTCCCAACCGCGACAACGTGATCACGAGCTACGTAGAGCTCACGCAGACTCCGTATCCTTGTCAGAGACCGACTTGACAGCGCGCATGGCATAGAAGTCCGAGCTCGGGCTGTCCGTGACCTGGGTGCGGTTAATGTCAATCCGGACTGTCTCGGAGTGTTGTCCATAGCGGCTGGAGCTGACAATGGACGAGCCCGTCGAGGGTTTTGACCGCGTCCCACTGTGAGTCAGCCCAAAGCCAACCCGCGCGATGATAAGCAGCGGAGAGAGGGTCTAATTGATGGCACGTCGGGGAAGAAAAAGGCCAGAATACCGGAGAATAGACAGGATGATGTCAGCGGGACGCGCCTCAAAGCCGATCAAAGTGGGCGAGGGGAGGGGACGTACCGCGAGCTGGGCGACGGGGTTGACGCCGACGAGCGCATCTGTACCGGTAGACGGATTGATGTACAGGGCGAAGAGGACGATGGTCGCGCCAGCGAAGAGCACACCCGACTCCATGATCGTGAACGCGACACCGGCGTACGCATTGTGGCCGCGCGCGTGTACAGTCCGGCGACCTTGCCACCAGATCTTGCTCGCGATCGCGGTGGTAACGCCGATGTTGATGATGAGGTGCAGCGACCAGTTGAGGATCCCGAATCTTCGCAGACGGCTGTCCTCGAGCGGGGTACCTTGGAAGAACTTCACGATGGTATAGAACGCAGTAGCTAGACAATCTTTTAGAAACTGCAGGTGACAAAGCGTGCCAGCAATTGGGCAAGACGTACTCTGATTGACGACCTCAAGTGCGAGCTATCGAAGCCCGACGTCTCAGACTCACAAGATACGAAAACAGGGTTAAGGACGTACCGGTAGAATGGGCACTCTCCAGTCCATGTTCATGACCGCGAACAGGCGCCAAATCTGACGCAGGCGTTAGGCAGCTATCAGTAACCTTTGTCTTAACATATAAGGACGAGATCTTGGACGAGAACCTGCAACAGGACCAGCAGGACCGACCGTAAGTTTGAACCCATATCTGATGGGAAGCAACTCACGTCGACGAGATACAGAATTTGGCCAGCGGCTACAAGACCATCCGTCTGGTTCAAGAAGAACAGGGAGGATCCTCCAGGAATTGATGTAATCGCGGGGTCGGTGAAGGCTTGCACCAGTTGCCGCAGCGACACGCCCACATGTGTTGTTGTACACCCCGCCTCGTTAAAGTTGTGGCTCATGACACCCTCAGTTGTCTCTTGGGGGCGTCCACGCTACTATTTGCGATTACAAGATACAAATATGCCTTACCGCTGGGTGAGGGAAGCCCGCCTGGCGAAGAGCACGTAAAAGGCACTTCCGAAGACCACGATACTGCACGTCTGGCATCAGCATCAACACGACTAAGCAACATTAGGAATATTTACTTTATGCCTGCAAGCAAGCTGGTTTCGTCATCTTTGACGCGTCTAGAACATCTGGTCGAT